>JAATLQ010001256.1:2336-32816 GCA_013421005.1 Heliconius erato x Heliconius himera
TTACATGACGTAATTAACGTTAAGCAGATAATAACTCAACAATATAATAATTTATTTCTTAATAATTTTTTTTTTTTTCAAATATAAATATCTTTAAAACTTTAAGTACATTATTTTTTGATAAAGTGTAGCGGTAACCTTTCCAAACTATATTTTCTTTTATGCACAGCGCCATCTATTAAGATCCCATCACAATTAGTGATAGCGTTACGCGTATGGAAGAGAGTATCAAGATTCGTAAGTACCTACTATTTTTGTCAATAGATAGCGTTACTGGTACCGATTTTTACTATCTCAAATATTAACTTCTTGAAAACTTAAATACTTATATCGATAGAGTGAAGCGATTACAATGAAATAAACACTAAAACCTACCTTGATTTATTTGTAATTTTTATGTATAAAAGTTGCTTAAATTTATTGTGTACTTTTTACGTGATACGTGTTCACATAAACAGATAAACAGACAAAAATTCCAAAAATGTTGGAAATGGATTCTGTTAATTATCCTTTAACACCCTGGCTAATTTTTTTTTAAATATTTTCAAAGTACAGAAACGACTTTTCTACAGATTTATTATAAGTATAGATTAGTTAAAGTTGTTGTTGATGGTTTCTTTTTAAAATGTGAAGTGAACATTTATATTTTGAATAGTCAGCGTTCCTGTTTGTCAATATTCGAGTTTTGTGGTCGTTGGTCATGTTCATTGCGGTGTAACGGGGTGTGATCGTAGTGTTAAGACACTATGTTTCTATTAAGACGCTTCCGTTCCTCACTCTCGAATTCTAGACGATACTCGCTGCGTTAAAAATTTTATACGTTTTGTAGAGCTATTTTTTACACACTCCAACACTTTAGACACTGTTACCATTATAACATTTCCTTACTTTCCGCCGAAACCATTTTACCATATTGCTAAAGTATTGCTTCTAAAATATTACAGAGGTGCGCCTGGCCTTGCCGTTCAGCTCCCACTCCTCGCCCAGAGGACTGCTGGAGCGGTCTGGTGCCCAAGATCGAGAGGGAAGAGGATCGGGAACCGTGGAGGCTGCCTGATCTCCGTCCACCGCTACACTATATGCATGATCGTGGTAACGTATCTAATTAGGTAATAATATAACTACTGGTAAAAAATAACGATGTTTTTTTTAACTTAACCTTTAGAGAAGAGATTAGAATCTCGATCTTTTGATACTGATTTTTAGAATAAATGTTAATTTTCTTAATTTTAAGTCCTTTCGTACATCACTTATTTAGTTACCTTCGAATTATATCAATGTAGAGTACGGTCTACAAGTCGTGGTCGTCCTGAAGTTAGCTGTAGATGACAGATTTGATTTTAGGATTTTTGTTATTTTTCACCCGTGTGAACATTGCGCAAGTTCAGAAAACCTGACGTCGACCGAACTGGATTAGGGTATGCTTTAAGAATAATAAAAATTCTCCAAATCGTATTCGAACCTACTATCAACTAAATATGTTGTCTTATACTATACATATTTACATAAATACATAGTTAATTCTATTATAAACATAATCATGTTTACTGGTGAGACTAATTGCCAGTTGCTTTTGACGCAATTAAATAAGGCTTAGGCGCTTCCCGACGGTCGATAAGTCGACACGGGCCTTTAATTATGTACACGTACGATTCAGTAAGTGCTTTACCTACGATTGTATAACGATGTATGTCTATATATATTAGAGATGCGCCGAATATATATTTACACCGAATAACCGAATACCGAATACTATTCGGTTTAAATTTTAAAGAACCGGATATTCGGCCGAATTATTCGGTTTATCGTCGTTATTTTGCCGCGTAAACAGATTTTAATATGCTACCTGTGGTCGCTGGCTATCTCACCGGCACCGGAAAGCGCGGAATTTAAAAAAATGTCAAAATGTACCAGAAATTGCCTATCAACATTGTTGGACCCTCGATTTAGAATAAGACCAGAAAATTGCAAAGTGGAACTATACAAACATCTACAAAATATTTCATTTTTTTAGAGGAATCTCATATGACGTTTTATAGCGAACGATTATTTTCGAAAACAAGGAACTAATGTGAAAAAAAAAATGCAACAGCCCGGATAGGGACGGAAACTTCGTATTCAACACCATAATTTAGCACTAATTAAATGTAAATATTAGTATATGTACGTTTCTTTTCACTTATGTTTTATTTTAATTGTAATCTACGAGGGGCGGTTAATATAGTCTTGGTATCAACATTGAATAACACACAAATTAACCCAATTTTTTTAATATAAATGAGGTTTGGGGGACCCCCATAATGCTCCTCGTATATTAAATTTCTGCAGTATTTCTCTATCTATATAAATGTATGTTATAGTGTCTATTATTGTCAATATGCGACTTAAGTTTTGATTTAAAGGTTAATATAAATATTGATTATATTTTAAGAAATATATATGATCATTTGTGGTTTAAAAATATTGTTTTGAATTTTAAAAATTACTGGTGATTTAAGATTTAAAAGAAATATTGATTGTATTAACTATAGATTAAGAATACCTATGTTGAATTGAAGTTTTAAAGTAAATGTTTATAAAATAAAAAATAAATCAGCTTCACGCTGTATCCCGAACACTGCAGGGTAGGCAGAGGGAACCTAGTGTTAAGACACTCCGTTCCCCACTTTCTGCCGAATTCTGGAGGCATTGCGTGTTGAGTGGCAGAACTCGACGCCGCGCTTTACCTCGACACCAGAGCAAAGAAATGGAAATATAAATTTAAGTAAATATTTCATCTCCTCGAGTGGGGATCGAACCTACAACCAGTCGATTTTACAGTCACACTTCGTGCTGCTGCGCCACGACTGGCCTCTAAATAACTAAATGTTTATATGAAGTTTAATTGCTTTATTTTATTAACTTTACTTACTTATAATAATAACTTAAATTTTACATAAGACGTTTTATCTTTCATTTCTATTGTGTCGTGCAACCAAGTAAATAGATTAATCAAAAATTAAAAAAACCGAATCGAATTTAAATAAATATTAATTAATATATTATATACGGTACATATATATTTTTTCTTTTTCAGAACGAGACAGTTGTGCTGCGTGCGTCGCGCCTCTCCCATTATTACCGCCACCTGCACCAGCGCCGCACTAACTCAACTATGAAACACCAATTAATAAATATGATTGACCATAGATGGCGCTGTATGGATAGTATTGCCATGCTTGAGTAATAAAACGGTTTTCATAGAGTTTATAATATCATATATTTTTATTTAATAGTTTGCTAATTAATTTTATGATCACTTGAAAATTATTTAAAATTATGTTAAATTTTAAAAATATATTTTTAGATTATTATTGGACGATATATTACTTAGCTCTTTGTAAGATTATTCAAGTGTTTTTAAAGTATTTAATTCATTGTACTATATGAAAACCGCAATAAAATTTAAAATAAAATAACTTAACCTAGTCTAAATGTAAAGTCATGTAGAAATATTTGTAGATATTAATCTAAGTTTTAGTCTAGTCTAGAGTACCAAAGCAATCAAAATGAATTTAATTCATTTTAATATTTTTATTTAAATTACTTTTTTATAACTTTTAAAAAATTATATTTTAAAAACTATTTCAACATTATATAATTTAAATTATCTGGCCATATAGACACTTTCTTCTATCACATATTGTATTAATAAAAAATAAATTACAATATTAGTCCTAGGTAATAGTTACACATAATAATAATGTATAATTTAAAGTGAAGTCTGCAATCAATAAAAATAAAACATACAACAAAATAAAATCTTATATTGTACATACATAAATATAATATTTCGCATGAAGCCTTAAATTGCTGATATGAATGCAAATTGTCGTAGTTATTCTATTTTTAAGGCTTCGGAATCCTTAATAAAATAATATATTTTAATTTGTTTAATCGTATTAGTCCATAATTGTATAGCGGATGTTAAAAAAATAATGTATAATATAATTTCAGACTTCAAAACATATCATGAATTTCTAGTCTATTGTATAATTTATAAAATATAAATGTAATGCTAAATAATTAACATATGGCTAATAAATATATAGAATATAGAAAATATTTTTTATTTATCTCTTTGTGTTTTCTCTCTTTAAATCTGCACCTCTCCGAATCAAGAACGATTTGTTATTTTTACTATCGCTTAGATACTTTTTTTATACAAGGTTTGATATATTAAAAAACAAACCAAGGAATAATTAGTTTTATTTTACTAAAACATTTGCTAGTCGTTTAAATAATGAGAATGTAAATATTGACAGAATGTCTTTTCTTAAAGTTATATGATTTAAATATATAATATAAATTTTCATACTTTTGCGCTTACTTAAGATAAACTACAAGCAATAATAATTACATTTCACTTATTAATTTTCTCACTTATTGCATTTCAAGCGTGCGAATTTAAACATGCATATAGAAATAATTCAGTTCACAATAATATATTTCTGAATGAATGTATATTACCTAATAGAGGTTTAACTAAATATTTAAATTTATAAATAGAGGGCATATTTATTATATGTCCAAATTATATCACCAATAATTAAATATCCAACCTTCAATACAGTATTATTAAAATTAAATTAAAATAAATTAGCTTCATGCATCTCGCATACAGCAAATATTCCGTTCCCGAATTTTCACGGAATACTGCACTTATTGCGTGTTAAATGGCGGAGCTGAACGCCTCGACACGAGAACGAAGAAATGAAAATATATATTTAAATAAATATTTCATTTTATCGATTGAGTATCGAACCTACAACCGCGTTTACAATCACACTTTGTGCCTCTGCTCCACGACCGGCCTCTATTTAAATTATAGAAGGTCTCTATTAAATTTTTTTAGTCATTCTGCTGATTTTAAGAACAACGTTCTAAAATATATTTAAGATGAGTTTGTAAATAATGGTGATATAATTTGCAGATAATATAATTTACTTTAAATCCTGTAAATTGTCTATAATAGAAAATATAATTACAGCTAGCAACATTTATATTCATGTCATATGTCAACGTTCAATAAATGTCAGACGTGTTTGTCTATGTCTTTTCCTGTTAAAATATTCTCTTGAGAGGTTGGTTTGTTACATACGAAATCTATTTTAATCTGATAAAGTACTTTAATAATAAATAAAAATGACCGCCATGTATGTAAATACGATGTGCTCTACATTCTTGCGCGCTTATTTCGGTGTTTTTGTGAAATTATCGTGCAATATAAATAATAACCTCAGTTTGTATAGTATGCAATAGTGACAAAGCCGATCTGTGTTTCAGTAACAAAAATGGGTCGTTATTCTCGGGAACCTGATAATCCAGCGAAGTCATGCAAGGCACGCGGATCAAATCTTCGCGTTCACTTCAAGGTATTAATATAATATACAATTTACATACAAATATCCACATGGAATGTTTACCCTTAACCTATTCATGTCGTTTTTCAGAACACATACGAAACAGCTATGGCTATTAAGAAATTGCCTCTGCGTCGCGCCGTACGTTACCTTAAGAACGTAGTAGAGCAGAGAGAGTGTATACCATTCCGTCGTTTCAACGGCGGTGTTGGTAGATGTGCTCAAGCCAAGCAGTTTGGTACCACACAAGGTCGCTGGCCGAAGAAATCCGCGGAATTCCTTTTACAATTGTTAAGGAATGCCGAATCTAACGCTGACTACAAAGGCTTGGATGTTGACAGGCTTGTCATTGATCACATTCAGGTTAGTTTTTTTTTAAATTGTTAAATTGATTGGAAATATGGTATATTTGCGTAATATATTCTATTGATTATATTTTTAGTCAGGCTAGGGTAGTCATAAATCTATTTAATTTTTGTGATGAGAAGTATTTGGTTTTTGTGATCTATACACATTGTAAATGAAACCATTTTAACTGGATTAATCATATATATTTTGATGTTCTAAAATGTATTGCAGAAAACTTGACATTTTTGAATACTGCCTTCAGTACCAGTCTACCAAGAGGTCCATGATCACAAGGACCTGTTGATAGACTGGTACTGAATTATGTGATGTATAGTTTCATTTAAAATATTTTGACATTGTATTGGTAATATCTATGCATTTGATAACATGAAAGTATAGTAACTAAACTAAAACTCTTAATACCTTGACATTTATGACTTAAATATAATTAGTTTTTTATTCTCTTTAGTTAATAGTTAATAATTGACAAGTTTTGACTATCAAATTGTCA
Organism: Heliconius erato x Heliconius himera; assembly: GCA_013421005.1. NCBI lineage: Eukaryota > Metazoa > Arthropoda > Insecta > Lepidoptera > Nymphalidae > Heliconius > Heliconius erato x Heliconius himera. Next base: position 8,598 of record JAATLQ010001256.1, read on the forward strand.
TTTGTTCCTCTAAATAAAGCAATGTTAATGTCACCATAAGAAATATTTAGTATTCTAAGTAATCACTGTTGCGGTGAAAGGAGATAATCTTGAAGTCCCTGGGACTGAAATTTGAATTTATTCTACTAGGTGCTACCTTTGAAATATGTTCTAGAAATGAAATAGTGATAGTTTAAACAGCCTGAGATCTTTTAGCAAACTAAAGAGATATTGCTCCTCCTTTTACTATATTATAATTTAAAGAAGAATGTACATAAGTTGACTAATCATTTACGAGCGGTACAGAAATATACCTTTATAGCGTTACTTCTGTTTTTGATATTGTAATTTGTTAGCATTATATTTTCCCTATCCTGTATCAGCCCCATTGTTGGGCAACAGCCTCTCTATATTTCTTCCCCTCTGGTCTGAACCTATATTGAAATTCATTTTTGATATACATAATAAAAAGTTGCTTCGTGATTTTTATTCATTTACTTACACTGTTCTGATAAGGCACCTAAAATTCTTAAAGTTAATCCAAAAAACCTATTAATATATTTAGTTTATTGAGTTGTTATATCCCACTTAGTAAAGAAAATTTATACCTATATACTTTTTTTAGATAACTGTAAAATTTTGATGACAGTCATGGGCAGAGGCACAAAGTTTGACTGTAAATGTGACTGTTGGGTTCGATTTCTACTCAAGGAAATTAAATATTTAGTTAAAATTATATTTTCATTGTTGTGGAACAAAGTGTCTTAACACTAGGTTCCCTCTGCCTACCTTGCTGTGTGTGTGGATACAGCATAGGGCTGATTTTAATTTCTTATTTATAAAAAAAATTATGTAGCAGTTTGCGGGTTCAAACATGATACATTAAAAATTTTATGTTTTCTAAAAAGTGAAGCTAAACTAAACTAGTGAAGATATTAAAATAATCATGTTTTATTCTCATATTAAAATTCTTATGCCTTTTTTGCTTGACAGAATATACATTATTATATTGACTGTTTTCTGAAGGCAAATAGTAAAAGTGACAAATCTTTTATAGGAGCATTTTTTTAATTTTTCCTATGATTTGTTACTTACAATTTTGATTTTAAATAAATAAATATTACTTATTGTTGTTACTATTATAATATTTTCCATTGATTTTAGTAATTTGTTTTGTGTTGTTTGTATTTTTGATAAAGCTTTCTTCTTTAGTTTGTTTGTCCGTTGTTTGTTTGTTTTTAAAACAACAGTGTATTTATGATTAATTTCATAAAATACATTAAATAAGTGTGATGATGTGTTAAAGATTGTTGTTGATAAGTAATTGTTGTTGTAATGCAATGGTATAGGATCTAACACGATGTTGTGGGATGTGATGGCTATATTTTCAGTCACCTTTCTAGTTGGTAAGGTGTATATAGTACTGCCCCTGCATCTAAAGTTTTGAATTTAGGCATAAATAGAACAGAATGTCTTATACTATAATTACGGTTATCTCTGCTTATCCAGCTACTTGCAAGATAAAGAATGAGCTAAAAGAGTATTTAATATATTCTTTATAATTAACCCATTTTGGAAAAGGGAAAAATGTTAAATGTTGTTCTAGATATATATTGTCTCACAGTTAAATGGTATATATTTAAATGGTTATCAGAATAAAGAAATAAAATGTTAAATATTCTATTTCCTCAAGTGGGAATGGAACCCACAACCTCTCGCGTTTAGAGTATTACGCTTTTGCCTGCTGAAAAATATAAAATGACAGAGTACCTAAGTGACCTTTAGTACGTGTAGAGGCACTACCCATATAACAAGTTTAAAATCTCTTTCCTAAGTTTCTTAATATGAAATAATTTCTTTTTCCAGGTAAACCGTGCCCCCTGTCTCCGCAGACGTACATACCGTGCTCACGGTCGTATCAACCCCTACATGTCATCCCCCTGTCACATTGAGGTGTGTCTCAGTGAGAGGGAAGACGCGGTAGCACGCGCCGCCCCCGCTGACGACGCGCCCGCCAAGAAGAAACTCTCCAAGAAGAAGCTGGCCCGCCAGAAGGAGAAGATGATGAGGGAATAGACTATTAATAAATGACTTTAAATATTTTTGGGTTGTTTCACTTCTTTTAATCCTTGCCAATTTCGCATAATAGCGCCAGCATAGCAGGAAAAACGTGATGATAAAAGACCCTATAATACGGTCCATGGCTGTCTGGCTATAATATTAAAATTTTGTATTTTTTTTTCCGAGTGGACCAATGTGCAAAAGCTTAGAAAACCATATTTCAGGGTGGCAATGATTTGTCGACCAGTGAAAGGCAATCGTGGTAACGCGCGCCAAGAAGCTGACCCGCGAACCGAAGATGGGAGAAAATATTAAATAATCAGTTTAAATATTTGTGTCGTTTGGATGGTTGATTCGAATAGAATGGCTTTTTTATATGATATATGGAATCGAAAATTGATAAATAGACTAATTAAGTAAAAACCAGCGAAATAACGAATGCAACAATAAATCGTCACATTCAAGGTGAAAATAATCCTAATGTTTCTATTTCGAGACGTTAAGCAGAAAGTATCGTATAAGTATTATTTAAATAGATTATTATAGTTTAGGTAAACTCAATAACGTGTTCTCATAAAGCGCCATCTATTATGATATAGGTTAAATTATTTTTAATCTAAAAACATAATAGAAAAACGTCTAAACAATGTCAAATTAATAAATAACCAAATAAAACACAAAATTTATAATATTACAAAAAAAATGTATTATGAAATCATATAAACCAAAGTATAATGAAAATGATTGGATATTAAGATATAACGGTACCAAAATAGTAAAAGACAATGTTAAATTACGAGAAGAATTGTTAGACGCCGTCAACAAGCAGCACCAGGAAATGTCTCGAGCAATTGAGTTAAGTGCAAAGAATACGATATTGAAGAAATTAATACATAAAGCCGAAGAGGAAGCTTGTGCGTTAAAAGGGTAAAGGCTGGATTTTTTTATTTTTTTTAGATTATTTGAAATTTTTGATCATAAATAGGTAGATGTCGCTTTGTGTATCCGCAACATAGGAAAGCAGAACCCAGTGTCCAAAGTCAAGATTCAAAATATTTCGAAATATTTTTTTCAAAATATTTTTTTTTATTCTTTTCCCATAAGTTCAAGACGAAAATAATTAATTTTATCTGGGAATCGAAACTGTAACCATCGAGTTTACAGTTATAAGCTGCTATTAGGATGCCACCAAAGTTTTAAGTGATTGTGTTGAGTAAATTAAAAAATATTTTAAGAATAAACCAGTTAACGAAATTAATATACAACATTGGACTATTTCTTTATAGCTAGCTAATACTATTTTAAAAATATGGAAGTATAAAAATCCATTTTCATTTTATAGCAAACGAAAATGTACAGAATTAATAGTAGATTGAAAGATGTGCAACGTGAAAATGAATTTCTTCAAAATCAAATATTCATATCGAAGATGAAAAGACAAGAAGCAAGAACTAATGCCATTAAATTGGCTGAAGCTAACTATTATTTGGAGAAATATTTAATGAAAATCCAAGAAGAGTTGAGTGTTTTAGAATGTTAAAATCATTTTGTGATAAAACTATTGTAACTGATTCCAAAATATAAAATGAGAATGTTTTTTTATTTAATGACTAAATATTATATACTCTACTGTAATAACGTATACAAGTATATTTGTTTATATCATATTGCCTTTTTTATTTGGAATTTCTATTTAAATGCAATTTAAAATTAACTTATTAAAGGAGAGAAATCAATTATTAAATAACAATACATTGGATTTAATTTATATTTAATGTTATTGCGGAATTTAGAAGTGGTTTTTTTACTGGTGATGGTTGTGGGTCAGATATCCATTGGGATGGATATTTTTGATTTTTTTAAATTTCTTCTCTCTTATAAGCCAAAAGTTGGGTTCCGTAGATCGGTGAAGATGAAAAAAATATAAAAATACCAAGCTCTTCTTGTCGAACAGTTTACGGATCTATTAGGGTTTAATTTTAGTCATCTTATTTAACTCTGTATTAAATAATTAATGAAAAAAAAAATCATACTTATAAGGTATAAGTACGTATAAATTTCTTTTAATGATGATCAATGGACGAGCCCAGCTCTACTTTTTATGCTGATTTTTATTTTAGTTTTATTTTGAAATTGAGGTTAATGCTGTTAGCCCTACTGGCTTTTACAGTTACCCCGGATGAGTGGGGAAGAGGGTACTCTAACTTCAGAAAAATGCAAGCATTAGGTGGCTGCCTATGAGGAAGTCAACGGCGGAAAGGGCGTCCCCGCGGGCGAACCTCTGCTTGCGGCTGTCGAGCGGACTGACTTTTTTATCAATATTAAAATTAAAAAATTAAATTAGCTTCACGCTATATCCCGCACACAGCAGGGTAGGCAGAGGGAACCTAGTGTTAAGACACTCCGTTCCCCACTTTCTGCCGAATTCTGGAGGCATTGCGTGTTGAGTGGCAGAACTCAACGCCGCGCTTAACCTCGCCACCAGAGCGAAGAAATGGAAATATAAATTTAAGTAAATATTTCATCTCCTCGAGTGGGGATCGAACCCACAACCAGTCGGTTTTGCAGTCACACCTCGTGCTGCTGCGCCACGACCGGCCTCTACGTTTTTATCGTTAAATATATTTTCGTCCTGTCCACGGTCCATCGCTACGCGTATTATTAGTTAGTGTAGTTAAATAAAGGCCCTCAGTGTAAAAAGATTTTCACATTTCACATTTTTTTTCATGTACAGATTAGCGTGTATGTTTATTTAGTTTCAATTAGACTCACATAAACATAGTAAAATAAAATAGGAAATATAAAAAATACGTGTAGTAAAATTTTGTAAAAAAAAAACAAAAGCGGAAGCGAATTTCCAGATAGATACGATCTGGGTACCCTCAAAAACCACGTCTATCGCCACCTCAAATGCTGGTATCTGTAGCTCCTCAGATGTTATACGGGATCGTGTGAGGCGGTGATCACTTACCATCAGTTGACCTGTACGCTCGTTTGCCTTGTCTTTTTCTGTATAAAAATGTTACTGAAGTATAAGCGATGTACAGGGTAAGAATTCGGTAGAGTTCTATTTTATTATAATTTAAGACTTGAGCTGTCTTCTTGAGCTTGTGCATCTAGATGCAACGCCCGCATTAGTATCGTAGCACAGAATAGTGCCTGTACCTTTCTATTTGTTGTAAAACCTGGTCTTTCTCAAATTTATTGTAAACTTCTACCAGATTATCTAGTGCCACAGGTTTCACCTGAAGCTTAAATCATAAACTTTGGAAATATTGTTTATTTGTTTCATATCCATGCATTGATACGACAACTCATGTATAAATCGATCCATGTATCCAAATATTGGCCGAAGTATTTCATCTTGGATTGATAATTTACCATCATGAGCTAGTTCACCTATCATTTATTATGTTAGTTTGTTGTTTGTTAGTCTGTAGTATTTTAAAAGACATTAGAAAGATAAACTGTTATAAATTCTCAGACGTTATTCTTATGCTTATTTGTTTATGGGGCCTCCAACCTCAAACTTTCTCTTAAGTACCTTCTAGCATTTTTGCAAAGGCTTTCTTAGAATTTGATCAAGGGAACTTACAGCCATTTGGAGGCCCCCCAGGACCAAAAACTCAAGGATTCTGCCCTCTCCGCCCCCCCACGCTAGTTCGCCACTGGATATTAATATAAGAATAGTAGTTTAACTACTTACATAACACTTCCTACAAGTATTACAAGATAAATAACAATAATATTAAATGAATTGGAGGCGGGAAATATTTCACAGTACAAGATCAACAGCAACAGTTGACAGTAGTGTCACACCAACCGTCATATTAGTAGCACGTATGTTTACGCGCGTAGCCTTAGTTTGCGCGTGCGCGCTGTTTGCGAGCATTTTTGCCGTTCCCGCACCGCCGAGGAGAGATAAAGGTTTATATTTTAAAATTTATTATTTGTATTAATTTTATGTATATTTGATACATATATATTATTAATTATTATTTTTCTTTTAAGATTTTTTTTTATTATAGGCTGTATGGGTTTTAGTCTGTGAGTTTTTTGTGTATGTGTCAATTTACAATTATTATGAATTGGCAAATGGCGGCAAAATATTATTTATGTTTGCGTTTTAATTTTATGATGTGACATTTTATTGTGTTTTATAAAGTAATTTAATGATGATTTCATAAAGTACAAGAGAATATGATAAATATTTTGAATATACACACAAGTAAGTCTATTAATATTTTTATATTTTGCACATCAGTTTTAAATCAATGCAAAGTACACGTGGAGTTTATATAATATTTTAAATTATTTTCTCGATATCAAGAGTGTCAGAGCTAGTGTCTAGCTGAGTTAAAAAGAGCCGTGAAAGAGAGTAGCCACGTGCAATGTGTATTTTTCACGAACCATTTCAAGCTACTTTTGAGAATTGAGCCCTTCATAACTCGTAAACCAATCAGTCTACTTTTTTTTAACATTTTAAAACTGTTTTTCTGTACATAGGAAAGAAAAATAACCGTCCAAGAGGCGCGGGTTCAAATCCTGCTACGTTCAAAATTGTATAGATGTTTCCTAAAAACTGTTTATCTTTCCTAAGTGTGGAATAACAGTTTAAAATGTAAAAAAAAAAATAAAAAATAGTATTGTTTCTTGCCACACTATAGTTCTAAGTAATTATCTTTGTGCAACGGTAATTTATAAAATCTCTCTACAGAAATAACAACATAATAAGTTTAAGAATTTCCACGTAGCTTGATAAGAACGTTTAGCAGAGTTGTCTGAGCGCTTATACGGTTTCCAAGAGGAAAAATTAAATTTTTTATACGTTTCCTAAATAAGTATCAGTCTATCTTCATTTTTTTTTAATTTATCTTCTACCAGTTACCAGTATAGCTCGTACCTGGTAATATATTGTTATTTAAAAATAGTAATGCGATGCTTTACTATAATTACTTTAAAATACAAAAATGTATGAATTAAAAAAAATCTAAATTAAATCAGCTTCACGTTGTATCCCGCACACAGCAGAGTAGGCAGAGGGAACCTAGTGTTAAGACACTCCGTTCCCCACTTTCTGCTGAATTCTAGAGGCATTGCGTGTTGAGTGGCAGAACTCAACGCCGCGCTTAACCTCGACACCAGAGCGAAGAAATGGAAATATAAATTTAAGTAAATATTTCGTCTCCTCGAGTGAGGATTGAACCTACAACCAGTCGGCTTAACAGTCACACCTCGTGCCGCTGCGCCACGACTGGTCTCAAAAATACATGCTATACAAAAATGTATGCTTCTTTAAATTAATCATAATCGTTCTAAAAATAACGATTTGCATAATTTTAGTTAAGCAATATAAAAATAGCAATTTTATTCTACATCCACGGCAGAGGTGCACGAAATTGGTTCAAGTCCCCGCATTCGTATGTATGTATATAGATCATTGACACCAAAACCGCGCGGCGTCTTTGATACAGATACGAATGACCCACATCCCCGTTGACTCGGTGCTCGGACCGCTCGGTCACACCCTATTTCGCGTCTACTTATATTAAACACTCAAGTAGTCGTTTCCCGACTTCGCCCGCATTGGGGCTAAGTGATTTTTTTAGTAAACTTAACGTAAGTAAGTCTTAATGGCTGATAAGTTGAGACGAAATGGTTGTAGGTTCGATCTCAATATAGAATGTTCATATAAAAGTATTTTCGTTTTCTCGATCTAGTAAAATGCGTAGTGTCGGGCTTTTTTAAAGAGCGAGCAATTGAAAATATTAAATATTTCATTCCACCGAGTGGGAATCGAATCCATAACCATCGCGTTTACAATCGCACCCTTGTACCTCTCAATTTTTCCACTATATTTTCATAGAAAAGAATAGAATAGCCAGTAATAGAACTATCAAAAATAAAAATATATATTTTCTAGCAGGTAATTGCTCATTTCCTCACAAACATTGTGTGCACTATTGAACTACATATTTTGTTGGAATTATTAAATGAGAGCACGATATCTGGGTCATTTCGCACGTGCACAAATGATAGTTTAAATTTATAATGGGTGGTTCTTATATACACTTTGAAACAGTCGTGGTCTGGGTTCCGTATCTTTTAAGGAAAAAAGGAACTTTTATAAGATCACTTTGTGCTTATAAAGGTTCCTTTTTTCTGCCCGTCTGTCTATCTGTCTGTCTATCTTCCAAGAGCCTTTATCTCAGGAATGCTTGAAGATATGGAGTTGAAATGCAAACTATATCTACGGCCTCATGATTTCCTAAAAAAATCGTATTTCTACATTTACTTGAATTATTATTATTAAAAGGTATGGCCGTTTATATCGCAAAAAATGGGTATTTCGTCACTAAAAAGGAAATCAAAATGAATAGGTTGTTTCCGATTGACCTAGAATTATGAAATTTGGCAGTTAGTATCTACAGATAGCCACCAGTTCTGGAAAAAATCAGAAAACTTTACATTTGTGGTTAAATCCTAAAAAATAATAATCTTAAAAAAGGACAAATATTGGTATTAACGCCATTAGTTCAAGTGAGGTATCTTAGGATGAAAGGGCTCTGGCTAAGCTGAAACTGAATGTCAGAAAAAGCTCGAGACCTCCAATGTTTGTGCAGAACTCTGGGTAGGCGAGTTCGATTCGCGCTTGTCCGGTTTTTTTTTAAACATGCCTGTATTATGGACCGTTCTGGAATCTTACCTGGGAGTAGTTTTTGTTGTTTGTTTGTTGTTTTTAAAAAACAGAGGAGACTTTCAATTTGACGTATATATATTTTTTTATACTTTTTCCTTTTTTTATTAAAATCGACTCTCGAATCGAATTCGAATCTCGAATCGATTTCTATAATTGTTTTTTTTAAGACAGTCGTGGTACAACGACACAAATGATTTATATGGGAATAACATTTAATTTCGTCATTGTTACTAACAAGGAAAAGCGCGGCGTTGAGTTCCGCCACCCAACACTCAATGTCTCGCAAATTGGACGAAGTCGAGAACGATGTATTCCAACACTAAGTTCCCTCAGCCTACCCTGCTGTATGCGGGATACAGCGTGAAGGTAAAAAAATATAGTTCATATTAGATATGATTGTAGAGACAAAAATAGCTCAGTGTTGCCATTAAAAAGTATACGTGCGTTGCAGAATAAGTAAGCAGTGTAATTGAAAGCCCCTCTATGGTTTTTAAAAATTACGACACACGGCAACAATAGCATCGATCATACATACCACTGTCTTAAAATATGTACGTAATTAAAATCGTCTCAAATTATATGTTTTTAAACATCGTGGTTTGGTAGAACAGCGTCAGGCTATAAACGCGAAGGTTGTGAGTTCGACACCCACGAGGGAAAAGTATTCCCATTTTCTTGCTCTGTTAAGAAGACGACAGGCCCGTCTATGAAATCAGCCGCTTAACATGCTACGCTTAGTCGAAAAGTGGGGAACTGAGTGTTACACTAGGTTCCCTCTTGACTCCCCTTTATTTATAAAGTTTAGCAAAAAAAATATATTAACTTATAAACACAAAAACTAGACACTTATATCCCATTAGACACTTTTACTTTAATACCACTCTGTACTGACCTTATTTTATCTCAGCCCACTATTGTCATACATAACACAAAGGATGAAGTTGTTCTCTCATTTCATTTTATTTTGCCATTTTTTATGTCCGGTTGCTGAATAAATTGCTAAGAGTAAGATCCTTGACCAAGGTCGTAAAATAAAATACGCATAACGCGTGTTAAATTTTGATTTATGTTAGCTTATGCGGGATTTGAGAACGTTTATTCTTTCGCGTTTTTTTAAAGTAATTATCTCTTCCGTTCATCTCTCTAGAGGCCATTCGTGGCGCAGTGGCACGAAGTGTGACTGTAAAACCGATTGGTTGTGGGCTCGATCCCCACTCGAAGAGATGAAATATTTACTTAAATTTATATTTCCATTTCTTCGCTTTGGTGTCGAGGCTAAGCGCGGTGTTGAGTTCTGCGACTCAACACGCAATGCCTCCAGAATTCGGCAGAAAGTGGGGAACGGAGTGTCTTAACACTAAATTCCCTCTGCTTACGCTGCCGTGTGCGGGATATAGCGTGAAGCTGATTAATTAAGTAATTTATTTTATTTTAAAATTAATATTTTGCATGATATTAGTAAATACATTTTAGTTACACTTGACCCTCCTCAAGTACAATATCGATCGTAGGTCAGTGAACATTATTTGCTTGAGTAATATAAATTGTTTTATAAGAGGCTACCATTAGGATACTTAATCAGCTTCACGCTGTATCCCGCACACAGCTTAGCCTCGACACCAGAGCGAAGAAATGAAAATATAAATTTAAGTTAATATTTCATCTCCTCGAGTAGGGATCGAACCCACAACCAGTCGGTTTTACAGTCACACTTTGTGCCGCTGCGCCACGAGTGGCTTGTGTAAGTTATATTTTAGATTTCTTTTCTTGTTACTTTAGTAAAATTGAGTAGATTGGTTGAAACTATACAAATATGCCTGTGCTGAATATATATTAGTTTTTAATAAAAATTATTACTAAACTATTAATTAAAAAATCACAGTCAGTCACTATGCTTTTCTATGGTAGTATATAAAGTGATCAATGTTGGTTCAATTCAAACTTGGAGAAATGTTTTTATTTAAAGTGTTTCTATATTTCCTTACCGATAATAAAAGCGTTTTACGTAAATTTTATATTTTATAATACCATCATGGGCGTAATATATCTGTATATATTTTCCAGGGGCAGCCTAGAATTTAGCTTTGAACAAAGTTTTTTTTTTAATATATTTATAATGAGCGTAGACCGTAGGGCGTAGTGCCGTAGCAATAAATGATAAGCCAAAAATTATATACGACTTAAAATGATACTACGAAGATGCTAACATAAATAAGTTGTAGTGTAGTGTAGGCGCTCCATAATTTAGTATACGACAGTTTCAAAACATCAATTGCATACAATTGTTATATAATAAATCGACGGTTACTATACTACTACGACGACGACAATTATATAAAATAAGTACCTACTATCTACTATAGAGCCAAGCTATTTACTTTTTCTATTTATAGACGACGACAATTTTAACACGTTTTCCGAGTATATTAAAAGAAAAAATTGTATTTTGGTTTTGCCGAAACCAAAATCGTGCTTTTTTTAACAAATAATTAAAATTTAAGTGACCATCAAACTATATTTTTAAGAAATAAAAATAATAAAATCAACCTAAAGCTACGGTATCTACATATCTCTTTAGCCTCGTCCACTATCTTCAACCTCTTCATACATACATGCCTTCCGCGTTGTTTTACTGTTTTTTACTTAAACTTTCCTCCAGTCTAAAATTAATACTGTGTTTTCGAAGGTCAACCGAGTCTCACTCTACCTCTTTAACCTCTCGCTTTTATTTCATAAATCATTTTCGCCATTTTTTCATTCACTAATTCGTTTGACGTGCCCTGCCCACCTGATATCCTCGCTAGTACCTGCCATTTTGTATATCTCTTCATTGTGAATTCGATATATAGTGCCGGTAACTCTGATACCAGCAGCAAAAAGCCTATCCACATCGTATCTTCTGTCTCTACTAAACATACTTCCCAAATATACTACTTCATTTACTTGTCCTAATATCATACTATTGACGTTGATCTTGCATTCGGTATTTCTTAATTTCTTTCAAATACCGAGACCTCTTACTCGCATTCATGTTTAGATCTTTATATTCACACCCTTTTTTTCATAGTGGTAATCAATGCTTTTAACTATGTTCTGATGATATAAAGAGCACTGCACCAGCTGCATTCAGCTCACCTACTTTCACTCCCATATCACTTGCTTCGCTTTTTGGTGTTTTTTTCTCAGTAAATAATTGATAAGTATGAAATCTCTAAACAGGTTAGTGTAATAGGTCGGATTAGCGCTTAGTGCGCCCACCTACAAGTGATAAATTGTACTTCCTTACAGTTACGTGTGTACATTATATGAAGTGAGAATTGAGTGGTTCATTGTTTGGTGGGTTTCGTTATACATAATAAATAAATAAATTCATCTTCACGCTGTATCCCGCACACAGCAGGGTAAGCAGAGACAACTTAGTGTTAAGACACTTCGTTCCCCATCTCTGCAGGCATTGCGTGCTGAGTGGCGGAAGGGTAAGCAGAGACAACTTAGTGTTAAGACACTCCGTTCCCCATCTCTGCAGGCATTGCGTGCTGAGTGGCGGAACTCAATGCCTCGCTTTGTCTCTCGACACCAGAGCGAAGAAATGGAAATATACATTTAAGTAAATATTTCATCTCCTCGAGTGGGGATCGAAGCCACGACCATTCAGCTTTACAGTCACATTTTGTGCCGCTGTGCCACGAGTGGCCTCAACAGTATACTTTGATACGTATAACAAGTATTACAGTTATAGATCTCAGAACATTTTTCTCCATGAAATAGTAGTAGGCATATAACACGCGATACAAGGATCTCCAAGCAAATTGGCAGACATTGTTGCAGACGATCCTCAAGTTAAAGATTCATTCGATTACACCTATAAATCTATGACGTATCGGCCATTTTTACACAGGGCCTTAAGTGAAAAATTTCGCACTTATCTCACCGGGAAGTATTTATATGGGTTTAATGGTTTATATGTGTTTGATGGGACTTTAGATGGGGTGTGTATATTTATGAAGACGTGCTGATGATTTATTGATGTTCCTAGACGTATTAACTACCTGTAAATACTCTAGTATGGTACTAAGATTTATGATATTGCACTCTGTTTGTTATATTCTTAAGTACGCACGTGATAGTGGTGTGTTAATAGGTGATTGTAATAAGTTAATAGTAATAAGTTATATTAATTAAGTTATTTAAGCTATTCCATCAAGAGCTTCTCACTTTTCTACTGAAATTTTCTGAAGTTTTGATACTAACGTTTCGATCACGGCAGATACGACAATATATATATAATAAAATATAGTAATGAGTCAGTTGTGGCGTAGTTTAGTTTCCATTCAAGAAAATAAATTATTATATATTTTAATTTTTCCCGCTGTGGTGACAAGACTAAGTTCCACTCAATGCAATGTCTCGAAATTTGGGCGGAAAGTGGAGAGCGTAGTGTCTTAATATTAACTTTTCTCTGCATGCCCTGCTATATCCATTCCCCACTCTCTGCTCCATTCTGGAGGCACTGCGTATTGAGTAGCGAAATTTAACGCCGCTTCTATAGGCATTACTATTAACTTATTTAGGAAAGTGAATAATGTCACTAATCATTTAAATTTCTTACAAAGGTCAATAAATAATTTGATCGAGCTGTGGAATAAACCAGAATTATCTTCGTGCAAATTTATAAGCTATCTTGTACCGTGTGATATAATAACGTTGACATTGATCACTCTTCCTAGATATAAGGAAGGCGTTAGCGTCCCTTCCTCGTTGGTTGTTGAACTCTGTTAGGTGTCGACATGCTTAAATATTATGCAATGGTTTATTTGTAATACTATATTTGTGTATAGGTTTATTTATTTATATTTATTTATTTTTTAGTCTTTTTTATGGCCATCGTAAGGTTTTGTGAATAATTGCGACGGTTGTGGGTTTGATTCATATGATATGGGCATTAGCGTATATAAGCTATTTTCTGATGGGGGCCTGGACTTTAGCTTTAAACAAATAGATATTTTGTATAAATGTTGTTTAATTTTTATTTTTCGGGACCCACCAGGACGTGTGGCCCAACCGGCTCCTCTTCTTTCTACGTCTATGGGTATGGGGAAAGAATTATTTTATTAACTCTTTAAACATTTTTTAAAAAAATCTTTAAAGAGTAAATTTTAAAATCCTTACAAAGAAGTAAAGTAAGTAAGTTTTGCGAAAAACCCAGCCAGAGAAAATATTTTTATTAAAAATTAATAATCTTTTCTATTTAGAATCTAACAAAATGGTGCCAGAACGAACGATAGTCGTGAGGAGGGTGCCGAACGCATACGTCTACCCGTTCAGCTTATGGCCAATACCAAGATATCCCGTCAGAGGTAAAATGTCTATATATTTTAACCTAAGTATACAGAGAGACCAATAGTTAATACACTTCGTTTCTACGTCAGCTTCACGCTGTATTCCATACACAGCAGGGTAGACAGAGAGAACCTAGTGTTAAGACACTCCGTTCCTCACTTTCTGCCGAATTCTGGAGTTGTTGAGTGGCAGAACTCAACGATGCGGATTATCTCGACACCAGAGCGAAGAAATGGAAATATAAATTTAAATAAATATTTAATCTCCTCGAGTGGGGATCGAACCCAGCCAGTCGGTTTTACAGTCCCACTTTGTGCCGCTGCGCCACGACTGATCTCACTTTCCACGTCCAGCCTAACATTTTCAAAATAATTCGTGCTGAGTCGCGGAACTCAATGCCGCTCTTGTTATCAGAATTAGGATATGAAAATAATCATCTCTAAGGGATGAAAACTGGAGATTATGTAAGATCCTAGATTTTATCCGCTTATCGTATACGATACAGGAGAAGCGTTAGTATGAAAGAGTAACAATGTGAATTCTGAATTTGGGTCTCCCATCCCCTCCTCCTGAACTCTGTTTCCAAACAACAGCCTGAAACAGGTTTCCCGGCTCCCCTGGACAGTGCCGAGTCGGAAGGAAGAATTACTGAGCGTTATGAAAATCCCTGAATTCCTGATCGGCTTGGCCGATGAGTCTTGGACTACTGGTGGCTGTATAATCGGCTTTACCGATAACTACATCATCATCATCATTTCTACATATGTACATCTTTAAAAGTAATAAATCAGTTTTTTTTGTTGAGGCCAGTCGTGGTGCAACGTACAAAGTGTGACTGTAATTCCGACTGGTTGTGGGTTCGACCCGCACTCGAGGATATGAAATATATAATTAAATTTATATTTCCACTTCTTCGCTGTGGTGTCGAGGCATAGCGCGACGTTGAGTTCTGCGACTCAACACGCAATGCCTCCAGAATTAGGCAGAAAGTGGGGAACGGAGTGTCTTAACACTAGGTTCCCTCTGCTTACCCTGCTGTGTGCGGGATACAGCGTGAACCTGATTTAATTTAATTTAATTTAATTTTTGTTATAGAGGAGCAGACGGTTGAATACACTTACAACGGTAAGACTGTAAGGCGTCACAGCGACTGGAATAAAAGATGACTGCCATAATATTCTTCGTACGTTCTATACTATAAGTAATTTAAATTTAATTTCTTTATTGATAAGATAATTGTAATTTTTTTAATGGTTTGTTATTTATATTATTGTGTAATTAAGATAATTTCTATATTATTTAAGTTGTGTAAGTGTGACTGTTTAACCGACTGATTGTGGGTTCGATCCGCACTCGAGGAGATGAAATATTTATTTAAATTTATATTTCCATTTCTTCGCTCTGGTGTCGAGGTAAAGCGCGGCGTTGAGTTCTCCCACTCAACACGCAATGCCTCCAGAATTCGGCAGAAAGTCGGGAACGGAGTGTCTTGACACTAGGTTCCCTCTGCCTACCCTGCTGTGTGCGAGATACAACGTGAACCTGACTTCTATTATTTAATTTGTGTAATGTGTAAAAAGGTAATAAAATATTTTCTTGTCGATGTGGCATTGTTATCATATGATGGTCAAATATAGATAAGATACAATTTTTTAATAAACTTCCTTAAATATTTCTTCGATCGGATTCATAAGCGTTATGTAATTGTACATATAAATATTGTTCAAAACTATTTTTGTTACTTTTTTGTACTATAATATGATTAGAATTATTTTATATATTTTATGAAAATGATATGATTATAATGTTCTTTTTTTATTTTGAAGTGTCAAAATTCACTCCCAGACAATGTACATAATTATTCTTTATAAATAAATGAAATATTTTTAAATTATTTTATTTACCTACCTCATATGAATACTAATATAAAAATATTATATAAATACTTGAATGAAACTAAATGAATGAAATTATGATATTATAAAGAGATGACGTTACCTGTCATCCGTCTTTTGTTTCCGTCATCGGTCACCTTTCCCCTGTCATCTGTCATCTAATGTATCTATAATTGTTGAGTAAATTGGTCGATAGATGACCGATGACTAACGCCCAATATTAATAACCTATCTCCAACGTCAATCTTAGATTGTTTCATACATCTATCCAATCTCTAGATAGGTTATTAATACTGGGCGTAAATGACAAATGTATTATTACTAACCCTTAAAATAGTGCTTTCTCATATACGATATTTTTGGTTTCGTAGTCTTGTATGAATATTATAATAATCATTTACACAAATCTTTTTTATATATAATTAGAAGTTATAGGTAATTAATAAATTTAAGAATAAACAGATATGTGATTATATTTTCATCGCCGAAGAAGGGTACGTTGTTTGGTATATTTCATATTTAACCAAGGGTTGTTTTTTATTATTATTAGCGATATAATTAAAAAATATATACAATCAACAACAAGATAAATCTACATTATATTAATAAGAAAATCATTTAAATTCCTATAATATTATTAATACAAATCAAGCAAATATAAAAATATATCAACGCCATCTATTAAATAACAAAAGGATTCCTGGTTCCACAAACCGCCGCACAGCTACCATCGCATAGGCGCAGTATTGATCTCGTATATTTTCATCTCAATTCTCCACACAGCATCTCTATCAGTGCACAGTGGAGAACGGTAAAGGTGTAGAGTCAAGATGAAGTTATATGTTTTGTGGATATTGTTAAATTATACAGCAAGTTGTTTAGGTAAGCCTTTTTTTCCTTACTTATATTTTTTTGTATTTATGCAGTTGGGCGTCGAGTGCATAGCAGTTGAGTTGATAAATCAATTATTTTGATTGTTCGTATATCGTATTTATAGTATGTATATTTTAGTAAAAAATCAGATTTCCTTTGGAAGTAATAGAAAAATAATTGTATTTTCTCTAAAGTGTAAGTTGATTTAGACTTTTTGTTGTTTGAAATGGACAATGTTTATTTGTCCGCCCCAAATGCGATTTGTCAGAATATTTAGTGTTTATTTTAGAATATTCGATCTGTTTTAGTATATTTTTGTCTGAGAACTACATATAAAATACATTTCTTTTAAAGGTACAGATTTTTGATAAATATTTGATGCAACACTTATATATTATCGACGGACTACTTGTCACTTTTGTCCCGTATATAGCTGTATAGGTAGAGGGAACTTTGGGTGAAGACATTGTTTAACCCATTTTTCCGCTAAATTTTTGAGACATTGTGCAAAACTCAACGCTGTGCTTTCTCTTAACTTACCAGAACAAAAATTAAAATAATTTGTTATCCGTGTGGAAATCAAACCCACAACCGTTGCGTTGACAGTCAGACACCGCCACGGCGTTTATTGTAATAAAGTATGTAAATATAAAATATATATTAATATATATATTTTTGTATAATTTCCAGGTGTGAAGCTTCTTGAAGCAAATCCGGATGTAAAACGGCTCTACGATGATTTACTAAGCAACTACAATCGATTGATACGACCGGTGACGAATGTGTCAGATATATTGACAGTACGACTTGGTTTGAAACTCTCACAACTAATGGAAGTTAATTTAAAAAATCAGGTGATGACTACGAATTTGTGGGTGGAACAGGTGAGATAGTTCTTATTTAAAAAAATCTTATTTAGAAAACTTATAAAATTTTGAACGTAGTGGGACTCGAACCCGCGCCTCCTGGAAACCGACCTAAGTGTGGATTAATACTGTATTTTTTTTAAATATAACGTTACATATAAGTGAGATACATTTAAAATACGTAATTTTTTGCCAAATTATTTTGACTTCATTAAGAATTGTTTAATGATAATTTGGACAGTATTTGATTTTTAACAGGATGGTTTTGATCTTGATCTATAAGTGAATTATTTGAATCTTCTCTAGGGAAGATAAAGTAGGGCGTGGAATTCCGCCAATCAATACGTATTGTCTCCAATTCAGATGGAAATCTGAGAACGGAGTGTCTTGATACTAAGTTCTTTGTGCCTTTTTAGACATTTTTAAAGTGTTATTCCACACTTAGGAAAGAAAAATACTTATTTAGAAAACGTAAAAAAAAATGAACGTAGCGGGACATGCTAACAACAAGTTGTAACAAGCGTATAAAAAATTGGACGTAGCTTGATGAGAATGGTATAGTGGTGAGAGCGCCTGGTCGGTTTCCAGGAGGCGCGGGTTCGAGTCCCGCTACGTTAATATATTGTAGAGATAAGAGTGCCTGTCTACCAAGTTTTTTTATACACCAGGAGAAATAATATCGCTAAAAATAATAACATTCTAAACAAAATAACTAATTATATAACGAACATTGTAAGTTAATCGTGGAAACGACTGAAATTAGTATATTGAGATTTTCAAAAGAAATTTTCCGAAGTATATTTTTAGCACCATACATAAGCATATTTTCTTTTATATATAATTTTAATTTTAGTAATATCGGCTACTATCATTTATATTAGAGGCTGTCGTGGCCCAGGGGCAACAAGGGTATGACTGTAACGCGACGGTTGTGGGTTGTTCGATCCCGACTCGAGGAAGTTAAATATTTATTTAAATTTATATTTCCATTTCTTCGCTCTGGTATCGAGGCAAAGAGCGGCGTTGAGTACCGCCACTAAGCACGCAATGGCTCCAAAATTCGGCGAGCAGTGGGAAACGGAGTATCTTAACACTAGTTACTACTGTTTGCTCGATACAGCGTGAAGCTGAATAAAAATGACTATTATTATTTTTAACAAAAGCAATGATTATTAAAATGTCTCTCATTCGACTATTTCAGAAATGGTTTGATTATAAACTACAATGGAATCCAGATGACTATGGAGGTGTGGAAATGCTGTATGTACCATCTGAACATATATGGTTACCAGATATCGTATTGTATAATAATTGGGATGGAAATTATGAAGTAAGTTAAATTTTATAGCAAAGTGAATTTAAGATGGAGTAGAGTAGAGTGTAGAGTAAGGAAAGGCAAAACGATGCTATTCAGTAGACTCGTTAGCTCAGTAGGTGAGAGCGCCGTTATTTAAATTCTTCTTACACAGGCAGCCACATAGTGCTTGCATTTTTTCACGGACAGAGTACCCTCTCCCCCTCACCCTCGGTGTCACTGTAAAATCCAATAGGGCTAACAGCAAATCCTCAAGATCGAAAAAAAAGCTATAGATTCAAACTCTTAAAGTCCAGTAAGATAATGGTCGAATAACAAAAGAAACAGTCAAAATTGGGTTAGGGAGATTTTGTGTGTACTATGACAAATAAAAAAAATCAATCCATAGATCCCATTTGCGCTAAAACGTTGTTCGATCCCGAAGGTTAACATTTTAAATCTTTTGGATTTTTTTCGTAACCAATAAGTAAAAAAAAACCAGGTGAAGTGCTATTCGGACTTTAAGGGTTCCGCACCAATGTCTGGATTGTATGTCAACATGGAGAACAAACTATTACAGTTGACAAACTTAAGTTTGCAGGTTGCCACTTGTTTTGTATGCAAAAAAAAAATAATTATAATTCATTAATAAGAATGTAATAGTTCGTATCTGTAATATAAATATAAATTTACATTTGTTCATATCTTTTGCTTTATTCGCATTTATAATTTCCATAATAAGAAGTGGGAACTTGCAGTATATAAAGGTTTTCCTTCTAGTCAAATTTAAGAATTATAGGTCTACGTGAAAAACCTTTAAGGTTTCTGATAATGCTCTTATCTCTTGATTGCGTTGACTGAGAAGCTTGATTTTCTTCTGCGCTGCTAGGGACACAGACCTCAGAATATTTGATATTAATTACAGTTTGACACCTCCACGCGATTTCGAGACAAATGGTCTTGACAGACGGACAACAGAGTGATCCTATAAGAGTTCTATAGTTCCCTTTAGATGTATGAAATCCTAAAAACATGTTAAACAATATTGTAGATCATAAAAAGATCTGTGAGGATTTTGGTCGAAATCCTCGGTGTCTTCACCATCCAAATCGCACTTGACACATTTTTCATTTGTCATATATATATTTTATTTGAATACTATAATTTTTTATTTGTAGTTTTCAAATAGAATTAAAGTTGGATGGTATGGGGAACCGAGGATTGCGACCAATAGATGGTTGTGAATCTACGGAAAGCTTGATTAATAAAATTTGGATAATTAAGTTTTGAATGAAAAAAAAAAACATATATATTGCTAATAGTTTTTTTTATACCAATAAATTTAAATGTTTTAGGCCAGTCGTGTCGCTGGGGAACAAGTGTGTGACTGTAAATACGATTGGTTGACCCAATTAGTCGACTAAATTAAATATTTATTTAAATTAATATTTTTATTTTATTGCTCTGGTGTCGAGGCACAGCGCGACGTTGAGTTCCACTACTTAACACGCGATACCTCCAGAATTCGGCGGAAAGTAGGGAAAGGGAATATCTTAATACTAGGTTCCCTCTGCCTACGCTACAGTGTGCTGGATTCAGCGTAAAGCTGATTATTTATTAAATTTTCGGATATTTTTGAATTTCATAAAATATTCTATCTCCTGCTTTATATTACACTAGTGACCAACCACGAAAGACGTGTTGTAAAATATTTTTACAGTCTAAATTTAATTTTTTATAATAATCGGTGGCGATTTAAAGATTTTTCCATATAAACTTTTAACCCCTATTTGAACCCTTAGGGGGTTAATTCTAAAAAACCATGAAACACGTGATCAATGTAATATTTATTTTTAAGTCTGAATTTTAAGTTTTATAAAAATCGGTGCCGATTTTAAAAAATCCATACAAACTTTCAACCCCTATTGCATTCCTTTAGGGTTAAAATTTTTCAATATCCCTTCTTAGTGGATGTCTAGATTATTAAAATAAACATCTGTCCAAATTCCACGTTTCTACGCACAGCGGTTACGGCTGTGCGCGCGTCTTACCTCAGTCAGTCAGGTACATGTCCTTTTATATATATATAGATAGATGATTTAAGGCTAACTTCGTCTAATCATCAGAACGAGGAATTAAAAAAATTATCTCCTCCGAGTAAACAACCACCTCCCACACAAACCACCCACAATCGTCGTTTCTCATTAAGTGCTGTGCTGCTGTGTTACGAATATTATCACTGATTTCTTTTTTAGGTAACATTAATGACAAAAGCTACATTAAAGTATACAGGGGAAGTGAACTGGAAACCACCGGCCATATACAAGTCGTCTTGCGAAATCAACGTGGAGTATTTTCCATTTGACGAACAAACATGTTTTATGAAGTTTGGTTCTTGGACTTATAATGGCGCTCAGGTATATTTGTAAATTTATATTGTTTTATAATTTGCTTTTTTTGGGCAAATTAAAATACTGGCCAAGAGCGAGTCGAAATTTAACATTGCATTGTACTTCTATTTTTTTTTTTCAAAATATGGTGATGTACAACTGTTTGGTTGATCCATTCATTAACAAAATGTAGAATTATAGATATCATAAAGCATAGTTCTACATGAATATAATCGGTCTTTATGAAATTTATTATTGAGCCCAAAATAATAAAGAATAAAAAAATTTCATACAAAAAAGACATATTTTTGTAATCATTACTTCCATGATTTTTTTATGCTGCATGCTTTTTGTATCTTGGTCGGGGAAGGATGAAGAGAATTTAGTGTTCTCCAACAACACTCTATATTTATATAGCTATATATATTAAAATTTGTGTATCTTAAGAAAGGCTTTTTTCTTAATCAACGTTATTATATTGTAGGTTGATCTGAAGCACATGGATCAGTTACCAGGCAGTAGTTTAGTCCACGTTGGCATTGATCTAAGTGAATTCTATTTGTCTGTTGAATGGGATATTCTAGAAGTGCCCGCGACCAGAAATGAGGAGTATTATCCTTGCTGTCCAGAACCGTTTTCAGGTAATTACTTGTTTTGTTTCTAATACTTTTCCTATTGGTGTGCCTTTCCAAAGCATTAAAATGATTTAAAAACTGTATTTTTAATTGAAGAATTTGATATTATTCGTCGTCTTTATCTTCGTCAGCCATCAGTTCTTTTTGAACAATATGTCGAGTGGGTTTATTATTAAGATTTAATAAATTTTAAAAGTTAATTGCATAAGCATAAGCTACGGTCGACAAGTCGTAGCTGCTCTTAAATTATCTGATGTTAGCATTTTTCTTGTTTTTGATTCTTCCACATTGAACAATGCGCAAAAATTTAGAAAATCTAACTTTTGGGTAGCCTTGACTCGCCAACCGTACTGTATACCAATTTAACGCAGTTAAGAAGAATTTGGCTGTACACGCGATCCTTGTATAGATTTGATTCTGCAGAGAAATATCAAAAAGACAGCCAATACGTAATATCTTATAACCAACGCAGATGACTAATCATTGTGACATAATGATTTACATAAATCTTATTTCCTAAAATAAAAGTAAACATACAACATTTTTATCAATAATAAGAAAATCTAATGAGTAAAAGAAGGATCCATCAATAATTTTTGTTTTAGATATAACATTCAAGCTAACAATGCGAAGGAAAACGTTGTTCTATACAGTGAATTTAATAATACCGTGTGTCGGTTTAACATTTTTAACGGTACTAGTGTTCTATTTGCCATCGGATTCGGGGGAGAAGGTAAGTGATGATATAAGTTACTTGCTATGCATCTTATTGGCAATAACCATTGATTTGAGCATTCCATTGTCTTGTGAATAAAGTTGTTTTATCAAAATTTTTATTTATACGAAAACAATATATATGTACAGTGCGTTGGTTGATCGAGGCGAAATTTGCTGAATATTTTATGTGCTGATTTATATTAGACAAAATAGTTCGTTTTTTGGTAACTTCATCATAGTTTAGTTCAGACAAATCAGCACAAGATGGCGTCTTGCCATGAGCGATTTGAAGTCATATTCAAATGTTGGTGTTTACTAAATGTCATTGAAAATGGCGAGTAAATTAAGAACAAATAACTTGGTCATTATTATTACTTATCATTTGGTTCTCTCTGACTGTTCTGCAGAATTTAGCAATCAATGAAAAAAAAGTCTAATATGTGTGGATTTTTCTGATTTAATTCCTTTTTAATTAATCTAAAGTTTCATTCTTTGCTTATAATTATTAAATTTAAAGTAGTCATATATTGAGGATTTCATACAGGAATTAAAAAAAAAACTCAACGAGTAGTTTCCTTTTTAAGAACGAGCGTGCATAAATCATGAAGGCAAGGCAAAAGGCAGAAATCCACATCAGAATAGTCATGTTATTTAAAACCAAATTAGTTCAACAGTTGCAACTGTTCCATTATACTATATTCAGCAAATTGTCGCCAAATAGTATTTAGTTCTTCCATTCGTTCAAAAGATTTGCACGATTGATGTTTAAGGGTGAACAGTCATATCATCCGTCCATCCCTCCATCCATCATCCATCCACCCGTGCCTGCCCAGTGACGGTCTTTTTTGATCCATTAGCTAGATGTGTGTGTGCTATCATTGATTTGCTTTTCATTTACTTGTTGTCTTTCCACATTTTAAAACGACAAACTTAAATAATAACCTATTCTGATTCTAAAATTATTTATCTTGTAGTATTTAGTTCTTCCCTTCTTTATATGTTGGTATTAAATGTGAATCCTTCCAAATTTAACTTAATTGTAGATTAATGTGTTACCTGTTTCTTTAGTACCTAATATTGTAAGCTTCTAATATAATTTATAACATAACATTAAACGATCTACCTAAAATTATTTAAAACAATCCTAAACCTGTTATTATTAAACAACAACAACAAAAAAAAACGCTTCAACATCAATAAATATTTAACAAAAACTTAATACACAATAATTTCTAAAAACCAGCGAGTGGAAAGACAATATACTTACTTGTAATAACGAACAAAAATCATTCAAAAGAGACTTTTCTCCTTAGATATCGCTCTGCATCTCCATCCTGGTGTCCCTCACAGTGTTCTTCCTTGGCCTGGCTGAAATCATACCGCCAACGTCGTTGGCGATCCCTTTGCTCGGGAAATATCTGCTATTCACAATGATCCTAGTATCACTCAGTGTTTGGGTCACAGTGTGC
>JAATLQ010001271.1:0-13073 GCA_013421005.1 Heliconius erato x Heliconius himera
CTACCTTGATTTATTTGTAATTTTTATGTATAAAAGTTGCTTAAATTTATTGTGTACTTTTTACGTGATACGTGTTCACATAAACAGACAAACAGACAAACAGACAAACAGACAAAAATTCCAAAAATGTTGGAAATGGATTCTGTTAGTTATCCTTTAACACCCTGGCTAATTTTTTCTTAAATATTTTCAATGTACAGAAACGACTTTTCTACAGATTTATTATAAGTATAGATAGGATTAACACTTTAAGAAATCTTAAAAAAATTTATTGCTTCGAATGGAAATTGAACCCACAACATGTTACATTTATATTCGGAGACTGTTTCAAGTTATTTTTTAATTTTTCATTACTCAACATTGAAAAATATGGCTCTATAAATGAATATATCACGATGAAGCTAGCAAATCTGCAATAAATTTCGAATCTATTAAACTTCGTCTCCTTACAGCTTTTCCTATTTAAAAAATTGTATTTTATTTAAAAATGTTTTAATGAAAAAAGAGTGTCTTAACACCTATTTATTTCTATATACATTGCTATATTCCACACTACCGATCGCATTAACAGTCGCACGCTTGTGCCCTACGCCACGACTCCTCAACAGTAACCATACATCATATATGAATTATATGTATGTTTAAATATGGTTACAAGAACTACTTAATTGTGATCCATGTATAAATATTTCATAGAAACTAAATATATGTACTCGTAAATAAATTCCTATCACATTTTATTGACAATTATTGTTAATTCGATTCCTAGAATCGAAAATTCCTACTAAAACCATTTGTTGATTGATTCTAGGTAGACATGTCCATTCATTGTTTTATTATTAAATCATTTCATCATCACGTAAAAATTTTATAAATAGTGATATTATGATTTTTTTTGAGCTTCGCGCTGTATCCGTCATGTAGCATGGAAGGCAGAGGGAGCTTATTGTTCATACTCTCCGCTCACCTCTCTTCGCTGATTTCTGGAGGCATTGTGTGTTGAGTGGCGCAACTAATGCCTTCAATATTTTTAATATTCTTAATGTTCATTGTTGGTTTAATTGTATTTGCTCGTAATTTCGGGTTTCAGGCTAATGGGCAACACTAATTTTAGTAACGCTATATTAATTTCCTCCTTTACTCGAAATTGAATTAGAAATAATATTTGTATTTTCCTTTTCACCATATATGTACTGTTGAAAGGAAAGTACAAGAGGTAGGAGTACAAGTAAAATATTCATTTTGAAATATACAGAGTGGAAGTGTCAGCACCACTTTAAATGAAACCACAGTTTTAACTACTCTATAAAAGCTTGATACAATTAAAAAAAAATGTTTTCCCAAAAATGAAAAACTTATTTTCTTAAACAAAATAAATAATAAAACTATTATTGTAATATAAAACGCCATTTGTCTATCTATCTAGGGGAAACCGTATTAGTAGTATTTTTGTAGTAGTATGTGTTTATGTTATTGATATCTATGCGTAACTGCGTCACACGAAATACAGGTATGGATAAACATCACAGACAGACACACGTCTAAACTGTTGAGATATCTTGATTAATTTCTTTAGGTATGGGTTTAAAATTTTTTTCCCCTTTATGCTGTTCCCGTAAAAGGAGCACAATTTGTATATTCATATATTTTAAAAATGTAGCAATGAATAAATAATGTACGAATATAAATTAATTTATATTCATACATTAGTTAGAAGAAAGTGTATTTGGTTGAAGTTTCGCTACTCAATAATCAACGCCTCCAAAATTCGGTGGGAAGTTGGAAACGGAGTGTTCTAACACTAGGTTCACAGGTTCCCTCTGCGTACTTGACTAGATACAGTGTGAAGCTAGAAACTAAAAATCAATCGTACAAATTCATAAAAAATCAAATTTTGTAATACGATTGTACTTGCCTTGTCTTTACCCTTCTTTAATTATTTAACAAGTGCCCTCGTAGCGAGTGGCTTTCGTTTCTCCTCCTCTCTTGAGATACTAAAATTTAAATTAATAAAAAAACAGACCTTTGGAGATATTTCTTTCTATCTTACGCCGTTCTTACCTTTTTCAATCCTATAAAAAGTAGTAGCGCATGAGCGGAGAATATTTTAGTGGATACCAAAGGTTTTATAACTTAAGTAATAAATCTTGAATCTCTTGATATAATATTGAAATATAACGAATTATTGCCTTCGTTAATTGTATGTGTGATTACTTCTGCCCACACATACATGTTGTGGTAGAAATAATCACACATACAAATGTGGAAAAAGTTAATTTTGCTCACGTTTCATTAAACAATGTGATTCAAAAAACCACAGTAACTTAAAATAATAAATAAATAAATCAAATAAATCAGCTTCACGCTGTATCCTCCGCACACAGCAGGGTAGGTAGAGGGAACCTATTGTTAAGACACTCGGTTCCCCACTTTCTGCTGAATTATGGAGGCATTGCGTGTTAAGTGGCAGAACTTAACGCCGTGCTTAACCTCGACACCAGAGCGAAGAAATGGAAATGTACATTTAAGTAAATATTTCATCTCCTCGAGTGGGGATCGAACCCACAACCAGTCGGTTTTACAGTCACACATCGTGCCACTGCGCCACGACTGGCCTCTGTACTTAAAATAATGATTTAAAGTATTTTAGTTTAGATTCACTAGGGGAATCATACAAAATAACGAAAAATTATTTACTACGGATTAATCACTATATAGAAAAAAATCTATCAAAGCCTACTCTAAATAACATCGAATATGAGTATATTAAGAAAATCTATTAATGTATGAATCCACTATTCACTTTTAATCAATTTAAATTAAGTATTACTCTTTCTATTTAGACAAGTTAAAAGTTTGGGCAATTGGGTTATAGTGCCTTATCAAATGTTGACAAAAAAATATATATAGGTAGAGAATAAGATTATGGTACGTAGCTAAACATGTAAAATAGTAAACGACCTCAAATCCAGACATTACAGGAACTATAGTATTCAATAGTTGCCACATCAATAAATCTTTTAGTAAGTCACTCAGCTATACGACTTGTGTGTTTAGATTAAGTAAGATCAAAGAAAGTGCCTGCAAGCTTTTGTTACTAACTTCCTTTGATCTACTTATATCTCACATAAAATACGCTGACGATATTCATTCTGTTTTATTTTCTTTTGATATTAATGTAATTAGAATTGCCCTATTATCGTGTGAAGCATCGACAAATTAATTAGTTTATCTCCTCTTCCATCTTTTTCTTGTATCATCAATATCTTATTTGATTCTAACAAACTCACTACATACACGGTAGAACTATAAAACAATCTTGAAATATAATTTTCAGTTTAATACACTACTTTATACATATTTTTTCTAAATATTATTAAAATGACGTTTAACATTTTCAAAGTATATTTTAGAACAAAAAGTTTCCACGTATTGTATTAAGAATGAAGTACCCACAGTCATTTATCGCCTACGGGCGACCGCTTCCGTGACCCGTTTACTCGCTCGACGTTGCTCCTGTGAGCAGAATCAATAGAACATTTTTACTTTATAGCTTTTCATATTTTTATTTCTTTAACTTAGTAAGTTTAGAACCAACTTTGTCACAGGATATATATAATGTAATTTTGGAGTCTTTTGGGAGCAACTGTTACAAAACAAAGTTTTAAAAACAAGTAGTATTTTTTAGTATTCAAGTATTTCCAGTTAAAATTCACAAAAACATTTCTGAAACACGTGTCCAGGAGACAGGTAAAGTGGGCCATTAGAGGCGTAATGTTTACTGAAAAGCCTGAAGAGATGTTAAGAGGGTTCGCACCACCGTGTGCCGGCGGGCGAGGCACGACCTGACCGTAATCGCGCTACTTTGTACTCAGGTCTTGGCTGCTTAGCTATAGGTATTTTGAATATTACCCTGTTTGCAATCAGTAATAGTTTCTTCAAATTTCTTATTCACAATCATTCGTTGAAAATGGGTGATAGCAATAGATTTCTGATGTTATATGGGGTGTATTTATAAATTTCTCTATTCAACTTAAATAGGTTTCAAATCTAGGAAAATTCGTTCAAATCTTCTTAGAGTGCACTTAAAGTAAATGAGCGGGAGCAGCCGGTTTTGAAATTTGATCTTTTCATTCGCTATACCAGTAGAAATATATTAACTATATTATGTACTTATCATATCCGACTGTAAAGCGATGGTTGTGGGTTTGATTCCCATTTGGAGAAATTATTATATTATTTACTTTTATTTCCTAGTTCTGGTAGACAAATCGCGGCTTAGCACTCTGTCACTCTCACACACAATTTCTCGAAACTTGGATGGAAATAGGGAACGGATTTTTTTAACAGTAGGTTTCCTTTGCTTACCTTAAACCTGTTATGCGGGAAAATCGTGAAGAAGCTATTTAAATATAAAATATTATTACAAACATTGTCACATAAAAAAACAAGATTAGACTTTTAAATTATTATTTTATAAAGTAGAGTTGTTGCATTTTAGTCTAAACATTAAGTTAAGAAGATTGAAAGGGTTTAGCTCTAAAAGGTGGAGGGTGATGCGACAGAATAAAAGATTATAAGATCTATCTTTGAAATGTACTGAGCTTTGCTTTTAGGATTACCTCCATATCGTCAGATTTTAAATCTCTTATATGATTTACGTTTTCACATTGAATTGAATCAGCTAGCTTATCACTATATTTTTTTAACGAATTCAATATTAGATATATAATTAACCTTACAATAGTTCTAAGCATGTTATTCAAAAATTTTATTCAAATTTATGTATGTTCAGTGTTTTGTGAAAGAAACAGGAGACCTTGGAAAAGTCACTCAATTCTACCTTTTCCGTTCCTCCATAAGAGTTCTGGGTAACCTGCGTAACCTAATTTCAACTATGTATATCTAACTAGGAAATTATACACCCAGAATGCGATTCTTCCTACCAAGCAACGCATTTGAGTAATACATAAATGCGGTGCACTTACTCGTCGAAAACTATTTTTTTATTTATATAAACCATTTTGTCAATTGTAATATGTATTTTGTATTAATTGTGCCTTATTTTATTGTACTATGTCTTAGTAAAAGAATGTGGAAATGTATACATCACAAAGAAAATTTATTAAAAAGTATATTATAATGTCTTCCTTAGCGATCATTTCACATAAATGGCATTCATATTGTGTGAACGTTCAAGGCGAATGTGTATTTCGATGAAATCTTTAATTACTCAAATGTAAATAGATTATTTACTTACAAACGTACGTATATAACTTATCTCGTGCACATAAATATGTTCAAACATATAGTTTGCAGTACAACCATTGCGCCTTTGAATGTTATAACGTTTTATTGTATTTACTAAGCACTTCTATCTCTCTCTCTTCTCATTTAAAAGAGATTACAATTTCTGCAGTATATTTCTTCAAATTATGATTTAATTATGATTCGACTAAATATACTATTTAGTTACCCATAGTTGTTTCAGCTTCACGCTGTATATCTCATATGGCGCGAAAGGCAGAGGGAACCTTGTTTAAATTTTCGAGGTTTCATTGTGGTGGTGTGGCGTAGAGCTTTTTTACCTTGGTAACAGATTGGGAAACAGAGATTGGAAGCAGAACGATTGGGAATCGAATCCACAACCGTCACGTTACAATGACACGGCTGTGCCTCTGACGACGTCTCTACGACTACAGCGGCCTCACGCTACTATACTAACCCGTCCAATTAGCAAAATTTTATTTTAAAATTATGTTAAAAAAGAAACCTATTAAAGCGGCAACTAAACATATTTCTTATTTACCACAAAAATAAAGCAAACACACCTACCTACCTTCCTAAAACTAATATTAACCCTATCAATATATAAGATCAATACTTTACACGAAAACAATCCACAAACCCATTTCTACCTCAGCCTCTGTAAGCCCATACCTATAAATCTTAATGATAGTAAGGGTCCCAATTGCACGAAAAGTACAATATCTCTACATTTCACGCCCCACAGTGCGAGGGGGACGCGGAGCGTTACCATGGCAACCGTGAAATGACCTCCGCCTGTAATGTTTTGTTCCGTTTACGAAATGGTATAAGGGAAAAATAATGAAGTATATTTGTTTTTTTATATATTATACATACATATTAATGTTTTAAGTAATTTTCTACGATATTGTAACCGTGTGAGGATTATACGTGATTAAAACTATTTAAATATTGGGCATAATAACAATCTTTTTATATTATAAAAACTATTCAAAATTCGTGACGCAGGGGCATAAACCTGTAAGTGTAAACACGACAGGTTGTGGATTCGATTCCCAGTCGAGGAAATGTTTAATATTTTGATTTCTTCGCTCTGGTGTAGACACAAAGCGCGGCGTTGAATTCAGCTACTCAACGCGCAATGCCTCCAGAAATCGGCTGGAAATTAGAAACGGAGTGTCTTAACCCAGGAACCTAATAGGTTCCTTACCCTACTGTATGCGAGCTACAGCGTAACGCTAGAAAGTTTACTTTTGATTCAATGAATTGAATAATTTATTTTAAAACAATTATTGTTGACTACAATTTTAAGGATAAAACGTTAAATTTAATTAGCCTAATGCTGAAATCAAAAAACGGAAAACCTAAATACTAAAGTAGGTAAGCTAGAGGCACAAAAAGTGAAAATGGCCCGTAGTCAAGGCGACGCGGGTTCTGTAAACAATGCCGTCCTGAAATATACGAGTATATGCCACAGGCTGTGACCCCCGGACATTTGGGACACTTTATTCTTTATGAATAAACGTCTTTTTTAATATAGATCTTTTGTTTTGACTAAAGGCAGAATGAGGCGCCGACCACAAAAACGTGTGGAAAAAATATTAACTCATATTCATAAACAATGTTACGAACTTTAAATTATGTAGCATCATCTAAATATGGCAGACTCGTCGTGGCGCAGTGGTCCAGTGACTGTAAGCGAAGAGGAGCGGGCGGTTGTGAGTTCGTTTTGCACTCCACAGAATGCATTATTTAATTTTTTTTTGGTAACTAGACTAAGCGCATTGTTGTGTTTTACTTAACACGTGTCTTAACAATGTCTAGATTTTTTTTAATTGAAGAAAAGTGAGGGAAGAAGTGTCATAACACTGGTTTCTCCCGCCCTACAGACCTACAGATCCGACGGCAAAATGTAACTGTAAAATCGACTGGATGTGGGTGTGGGGTGGTTCCCCACTCGAGAAAATGAAATATTTATTTACATATATATTTTCATTTCTTTGCTCCTGTACCGAGTCTTAACACTAGGTTCCCTCCGCTTAAGAATTTTGTGATCGCAGCATTCATTCGATCGATCGATGTCAATTCTTTAAACAACAATATGCAATTTGACTCGAAGCTCGAAGCTCGAAGATTCTAGCGTCAGACCGTATCCCGCACACAGCTGAGTAGGGAGGGGGAGACTAGTATTAAGATACTCCGTTTTCCATTTTCAAAATATATTCAGAAGGCATTGCGTGTTAAGTGGCGAAACTCAAAGCCTCGACTCCAGAGCGAAGAAAATGGAAATATTAAGTTTCCTCTAGTGGAAACCGAACCCACAACCTGTCGCGCTTAGTCACACTTTGTGCCCCTGTGCCACGACTAGCTTCACAATTTACATCACACTATTTGATAGAAATGGTAGGTGCAAAACGTTCCTTTCCACCAATGTTCACAAACTGATAATTTATCGCAGTAGACTTCGAGCCGGTGTTGAAATGATTTCTACGGTAACTAAAATTCATTGGAAATAAGATCTGAGCGAACGCAATGTAGTGGAAACGTGAGCTATTGTAAAAGGAGAGGCTTTTACGGCAATGCTACTTCTGGAGCGCATCCCTCCCTCCCTCCCCCCAGCGAGGGGGGCCCTCGCTCCTAGCGGCAGACAGCGTGCCGCCGTCCTGGTACACGTTATTTGGGCTGCATCTTTCATACACAATGAAACACAACGCTTTTAGACTACTTCCGTTACTGTTATGGAGTGAATACTTAATTAGGTTGTGATCTATTTATTTTTTTGTTTTATCTTTACGCTATATCCCGCATATAACAGGGTGGACAGTGGGAACCTCGGAACCTAGTGCTAAGACACTCATCTCCCATTGAGTCGCTTCCGTTCTCTAATTTACGCCCAATCCTGGAGTCGTGACTTATTTAAATTTTACGTTTACGATAATCCTATCAATGTTATAAATGTGGAAGTTTGGGATGGCGAATGTATGTTCCACTTTCACGAAAAAACTAACGGATGTACCTAAATGAAACTACAATATTATAGCTTATAAATCAGAATAATACATAGACTACAATTTATGTACGCCTCAAACCCACTACTGTCTATTTTGTATAATATAAAAATAAACTATTTTTTAGCGGGCGAAGCCTTTTTGGGACGCTAGAGTAGCATAATTATGAAAAGTATAAGAACACTTGCATTTCATATTAGATAAAATGCTACAACAGCTATCTGTGCAATAAAACACCAACAATAAATAAAAACAATCAATAAAGCAGACGCAGTAGGTCACGATCTTCTCGATACGAAGAGCAAAAGTGAATAGGCAATAAGAACAAAATACGAGAGACACGAATTACAATAGAGCAGCTATAACTCGCAGTGAGTTTTAGCTTTATTGTAGTTCTCGATTGAGTGCTCTACAGTTTTAATTAACCTCTGAGCTTCATTTTTCAGTGTATTGTAACATTAATATCTTTTTAATATTCAATACTGCTCTCCCGTATCGATAAATAATGGGAGAGGGAAGAGAACTCGAACCATTACCTTGCTAATGCTTTTTTGATTTAGGTAAAAGTGTTAAGGTTATTTTGGAGTGTGTGTTTAATATTAAGTGTAACATTTCAATATTTCACTAACAATGGCATATAATGATTGGGTATTTTTTGAAAAATATAAATTTTTTTTTTAGCTTTACACTGTATTCTGTTGGCAGGGGGACTCTGGGAACCTAGTGTAAGTATACTACGCTACCATTTTCTACTTTCCATCGAATTGGAGACTTTGCCTATGGATTGGCGTAAGTCAACGACGCGCTTTGCCTAGTTACCAGAACGACGAAATGGAAATATTAAATTATCATTTCCTCGAGTGGGAATCCAACTCACAACCTGTCGCATTTACAGTCACACGCTTATTCCCCTGCGCTACGAATGGCCTCAAATATCTAACTTTAAACATGTAAGTATATATGTTTGTATATACATCGTATTCGCATTTTGATGCCAATAACATTTTGGATACCATATAATGAGTGAAATCACTGGGTACGTAAAATCTACTCATCTCATAGTGATTATAATAGTAGTACTACTTTTTTAAACATTTTTAAAGTGTTATTCCACACTTAGGAAAGAAAAATACTTATTTAGAAAACGTATAAAAATTTGAACGCAGCGGGACTCGAACCCGCGCCTCCTGGAAACCGACCTGGTCGGTTTCCAGGAGGCGCGGGTTCGAGTCCCGCTGCGTTCAAATTTTTATACGTTTTCTAAATAAGTATTACTACTATCAAGAAAAAAGTGATCATTTTTGATGATTTGTGTCAATATTTTTAGCTTCATAATTCAAGCTAAAAATATTTTCTAAAAATAAGCGAAACGCTTCTCATTATGCTAATGTCCCTGTTTCGATGTACTTTAAAAAGTGTTTTAATAATA
This sequence comes from Heliconius erato x Heliconius himera, assembly GCA_013421005.1. NCBI lineage: Eukaryota > Metazoa > Arthropoda > Insecta > Lepidoptera > Nymphalidae > Heliconius > Heliconius erato x Heliconius himera. Next base: position 9,706 of record JAATLQ010001271.1, read on the forward strand.
ACCCAGTTTTATGCAACAACGCAACAGTTGTAATGCAACAGTTTATTATAAAACTGTTGGGAACAATAAATATTGCTTTATTATTAATAATTTACTTTGTTTTAGCTTCTCGCTGTCCCGCTGTTTATAATCACATATTATTGGGTTTCCATCACGACTGAACAAAAAAAAAATAGCTTCACGCTGTATCCCGCACACAGCAGGGTAGGCAAATGGAACCTAGTGTTAAGACACTCCGTTCCCCACTTTCTGCCGAATTCTGGAGGCATTGCGTGTTGAGTGGCGGAACTCAACGCCGCTGACTGAACAATTTAAAAATAAAATATATTGATTTATTCATTATTTCCGTTGACAACCCAAACAATAATGGCTCCACAGGCCATTCTTGATTAAAACGTCCGAATATGTTAACCGACAGGCTGAGGCCAGGTCAGTCAAATATTGGCGAACACGCTAAACCAGTGATGTTTGTATCATCATTTAGTCACCGTACAGTACAAACAAGGTAATGCATTAATCTAGTTCATAAGCGACGCTATGCCCATACCACTAACACTAGGTGTACTCGTATATGTATGCATATACAGATGGAGAGGAGTTGGTAGATTATGATTAATGTTTCAATATTCATGGAACTATTTAAGGTCCTGATTGGTATTTAAAGTCATGCTTATACTATAAATATTACAATCACGGTATAGTGGCACAGTGTGTAACTGTTAACGCAATTATCTAATATAACATAATATAACGCAAAACTCTAGGGAATTATTTTGTTTCATTTCCTGGCTGTAATAACATAGTTTTTTCGAAATGTAATACGGAATATTTTGAAAATTGGGCGGTACATCTTAACACAAGGTTCCCTCTGCTTGCGGGAAAAGTGTAAATATAAATGTAAGCTTAGCCTTATCATTTTATCGGCTGGAAATGGGAAACGCAGTATTTTAACACTACCCACATACCCTCTGCCTACCCCGCCCCGCAGAATGACGCTAAAGAAAAGAAAAGCCTTAAAACTTATTTCTAAATTAATACCACCGCAGAAAAAAAACAAAACATCATTCGTCTTAATTGGTAGAAGCAAGTCTACTGAGAAGGACCCGTGATTGCAATCTATATCGATCGGCCACTGTACAGTGTGGACGCGATAGTTCAAATACTCGCTCCACCGCCTCAGCGACGATCATTAAGACACGTCGCGCTGCCGACAGTTTAATCGGTATCCAGGAAATATTCAATATGCTTCACGAATTCTAAGATATTAGAGAATTAACTATAATTTTTTGAATATTTTTTTCTTGTTTTTTCAGCTTAACGCTGTACCTCGCATGTTGAGTAGCGGAACTCTACACCGCGCAAAATATTCTTAACAACAGTAAAAAAGTTAAAAAGTTTTGTTTAAAAATGTTAAACAAAACCTTTTAAAATACTTATTTAACAGTTAATTTCTATTAGTCTTTATATATAAGTCAGGTCACAAATATTTTTGGATTTAAATTTAATTCTTGTAGGCTTAAAAGATTTCTATATGTAATGGTGACGCGTAAAGTAGCGTACACGTTGTTTGCACTTGGGATATTTACTCTTTACGTAAGACGAGTGCAGACGGTTGCTGGTCCGTAATCCGACTCAATGACACTGGATTCTGAGATTAAAAGATATAAAATAAAAGCCTCGCTTCTGGTGTACTATAAGCTTAATTATTGTTACTTAAAATATTTATTTACGATAAGTTGGTTAATATTCCACCACTCAACACACAATGTCTCCAGAATTCCGCAGATGGTCGGAAACGTAAGGGTCTTAATGGTAACAGGGTATTTTGACCTAAGTTCCCAAGTTCCCCAAATATCCAATACTTTTGCTAGCTTTTATTTCATTTCTTAAATTATTCTTGTAAAGAGGGTTTTTAAAAATGTTACTAGTTAAAACAATAATTTCCATAAACTATTTGCATCTTTAAATTGCTTTTTTAGTTAATTTAATTTTTAGTTAAAAAATAACAACACTAAGTTCAACGATATCTCAAAGCTGATTTCGAGGCTATGCAAAGATCAGTGAACCGTCGAGCCGAAGTGTTGTTTAAATTAGCTGGTGACGATAACAAAGTTAGTACGTAACGGTCTCCATAATACAGCCAGATTTTCACGTTCACAGTACAATGTATAGTTCATAGTACAATATACAGTTATTTGTATGAAATTTTATCACATTTTTTTTAATTTTTCTCAGGTTAAGGTTGTTTATTTTAGCGTTTATATTTTTATTGGTTTTCAAATGGTACCTAATTCCTAAATTATTTTATTTTAGTTGTTAAATTGCGTGTTGAGTGCATCAGAGATGGGAAATGAAAACAATTTAGGTGTAATTAATCCCTACTGGGAATCAAACCCACAACCATTACGTTTACACTTAATGCGCCACGTCGTCATATTCTAACATAAAGTAGCTTATATCATTTTGGATAGGTCAGAGCGTTTGACCGTTTTTCTGGAGGTGTAGATTACAATCGCGCTACGTTCACATTTTTATACTTAACTTAGGTTCACGCTGTATCCCTAGCAGGTGGTCAGAGAGAAAGGAGCAACTAACGCTACGGTCTCTACAAATCTCTTTCGCCTCGTTCACTGTCATCTCTTCGTAAATGCCCCCGGGGGGTCCTCATGCTTTTTAACTCCCCAGTCCGTCCTCCGTCCGTCCAGTATCTTTGATACTGTGTTTTCGAAGGTCCGTGGTCCAAGGTCTCCCCTTACTTCTTTTATCGCTCACTTCTCCGCCACAAATCTTTTATGCCATTCTGTCATCACTCATTCGTTCGACGTGTCTAAGCCAGCTGAGCACGTTCTTCTTTATTCTCTCTCACCGTGTATTCCTCGCTAGTACCTGTTTTTCTGTGTATCTCTTCATTGCGGATTCGATCAGCTAAGCTGACTCCGCATAACCTACGAATAGATCGCGTCTCCACAGCATTCATCTTCTGCAATACCCACGTTTTGCTGCCGCAAAACAGCGCCGGTACCAACACTGCATTGTGTACGGCCAAACGTGCAGCTGTGCTAACATCGCCGGCTCATCAATGCAGCTAATGCAACGTTAACCCTGTTACCGGCAGCAATAGGCCTTGCCGCATCCATCTCGTATGTTGCCATCTCTACTGCTCAAAAACGTGCTCTACTGAACATACTTCCCAAGTATATCACTTCATTCACTTGTCCTGATATCTTACCATTTACGGATATCTTACATTCTATCCTTTCTTCATTTCTTTCAAATATTTATACATTTTCAAAATAAATATTATTCTTTCCGAAGTGTGGAATTACATTTTAAAAATGTTAAAAACATTTTTAAAATGTAATTTACAC
>JAATLQ010001271.1:13173-54735 GCA_013421005.1 Heliconius erato x Heliconius himera
ATTACCAGTTAACATTCCTATATTTAGCACCTAAACTAGACGTGTATGGAGAATTAGACTCAATTCACACTAATTTATGTTGTTAGAACACTCTTCATAATTAGGAAGCTATGTTAGAATGTTTGTACGTACACGTGATGACTATATTACTTAGTACGTCTTCCCGTAACTAAATTCTGAACCAGATATGAACTGGACTGCAAATTGTATTTGAACTATTTTCTTCTGCTTGGCCCGCTTAGGTAAATTGCATGTTTGGGTTCTGGCACTTGTTTCCTCATGAGTGGAATGTTGAAAATAGGGAGTTCCCCGTTTTTCCAACGAATTCTGAATGGATTGAGCGTTAAGTTGCAGAACTTAGCGCCGCGCAAAAGTTTACTTATTAATCCAAATTTAATACATAATAATACAAAGAGGTTTGCGAAATCGATTAAAGTGGAAAGATGGCACAGTCGAGGCATTAGAGCAAGGCGAATGTGTGTTAGCATATGCTAATGCAGCTTTTCAACTCGCATTTGAGATAAATGTATGGTGCACCCATGATATTTATCTCGGTTTTAGAATTTAAAATTTAAATTAAACGACACGTACGAACTTATGGCTTCCTAGCCAGCTTAAAACTTTAGATTGAAATATTTGCATACAGTAAATAAATTCTGTTTCTTCATTCATAAAATCAAATGATATAAATATTTAATTTATATCAAAAGTTGTAGAAATTATTAACCTTGTTAAAATATTTGCTTTTAAAATATATTTAGCATTCCAAACAAGACTAAATAGTTATACTAAATTGTGTATAATTATTTTCAAATATTTCACATAGAAGGCCTAGCTGGAACCGAAAGTTGGAAATATTCCGTTGGACGCTGTTAATTACGAAAGTTTTCGAGAAAGGTAGATTTAAAGCGTCAAACACAGTAAATTTAGTTTTACAAAGCTTCCCTATAAAATACGGGAGTGAATGAAATATTGTGGCTTCTCGCTTGTTTATCGTTTGTATTTTACTTAGTCCTTTTAAATATTGTAATGAAATACACTTTTCGGTTATATTAAAACATGATATGTTAATATATTCGGCGGAAAGTGGAGAACGGAGTGTCTTAACTCTAGGTCCCCTCAGGGTAGGCACCCTGATGTGTGCGGGATTCAGCGTGAAGCTGATTTGATTTTATTGAACATTTTGCACTGCATTATAATAAAATGATGAGGTCAGTCGTGGCGCAGGGGCAACAAGCGTGTGACAGGTTATGGGTTCGATTCCCACTCAAGGAAATTAAATGTTAAATATTTACATTTCTTTGCTCTAGTGTCGAGGCAAAGCGCAGCGTTGCAATGCCTTCAGAATTCGGCGAAAAGTGGTGAACGGAGTCTTAACACTAGGCTTCCTCCGCCTACCGTACTACATGCGGGAGAAAGCGTGAAAATTAAAAATTAATTATAAATTGCAACCTTAAAAATTCCCACTGGCCTTTTGTAATAATACCTTAAGCCTGTTTCATAAACATTAGCCTTTCTATAAAAAGAAGGTAATTTATAGACATACATTACTTTCATATGTAAATATACGCCACACGCGACAAGAAAACATTTATCTCAAAAGCAAAATGAACTACGTAGAATATTTATATCCATAAAGATTTCACTCCACAGGAGCCGCAATCCTTGTGCCTTTATAATTAGATAAGCACAAATTCCTAGGGCAAGTCTAGCGAATACCATGTGAGGTGAGCTTGGTAGCCACGTATTTGATTAAAGATAACATAGGGTACGTATGTAAGTAAGCCTTATACGATGTAATATTATTTTATTCTTATCTTTTCTTAGTTTGATATAGGTATCCTATCCTAGATTTTTTATGACATACAAAGTTAATAGTGATTCATTAGTCCATTGAATTAGGCAGAACCTTTCAGTGATATAGTGATCGACAACAGTTACGATTTTAATAAATATTTTTGCGATAATTTATTTTGAGTGATTGGAAAAACTAGTGTAGTTCTAATTTTAATACTATATTTAATTTAATTAAAGAGTACTACAGAAAATATTATTTTTTTAGCTTCACGCCGTATCCATATATCGCATATTGCTACATGCTACAGAAGTAGAATTTAATTAAATTTAAAACAATGAAACTACTAACCTAAAAAAGAGAATTTTTACCAACTGTTGCAGTTAATTACACAATAAATTTGAAAAAAAATAATACAATTGATGTCAGCGTTTAATAGCAAATAATTTAAAAATCAAAATTATATATAATACGTTAGGAACAACAATTTAAAATGGCAGCCACGGCGAGCGTCTGTCTACGATCCTCTGAGGAACGTGGCGCCATCTCTCAAATGAACTAAGCAACCGACACGGTGCTTAGTGCTTACATACATATTTAATCAAACTTTTATATTACATCATATAATTTATTCTGCAATAAAAGAAGTAGTGCATAAAATAACTTTGTTTTAATACTGAAATAACAAGATTAAGTGTAGATGAATGTTGAAAGTTTAACTTTCAGTGTAAAAATATAAAAGTTGTAAACTAGGGGTAGGGGCTAGGGGTACTTTAGCTAAGATGAAAATTTATCTTTTATGAAACTATGTTAAATGATTGAGTGGGAAAAAATAATTATCTTTGAATTAGAAAATGTAGCAGAGATGTTTCGTACTATTTATGTTTTTTTCTGTTAAGCGACATTGGCTGCTATTAGAAAATGATGTGTAGGTCTTATAACAAAAAAAAATGTTGACCGTAAAAACAAACTGGAAGATTTTTATGAAAAAAAACTTCACTATTTGCAGCCAAAATTTTTGTAAAGCGAAAGTATTATTTATTGTAAATAATCAAGAATTGCTTGACTCGTGATTCATATTTCTATGAAAAATATTATGGTCATAAACACATGAAGCCGGTAAAAGATTCTTATTTGTGTAGCTTTTCTTCGGTACGCGTATAGAAAACGCATAAAGTACCTTGTTGAACGCAGGGACGTATGAAAGAGGCAAAGGGACTAGACGGTAAAAAGCCTGCAATTGCCTTTCATATTCAAAGGCACGAGTATACTTCTGGTCGACAAAACGGTCTGTACATTGTGATTTGCGTAAGCTGTAAAGCGTTGGGTCAGTGTGGGAACTGTATTTTATTTTATTTTTGACATTTTCTTATCTTTTGCTGTTTGCCGCTGGTCAAACCAGTGACGCGTGACATATAGACCATTGAATGGAGTAAACAACTTCATTACTTAATGAATAATATTGTGATAGACCTATATTTATGTATTCCTTTAAATTTAAAGGTCCCCGTTTCTGCAACACAGAAACGGAGGCCTTTAAATATTACGAAGAAAAGTAATAAAAAAACAGCCACATAAATACGTACAGTCTTTTACGAGCAAATTGAGTACATTCTAAAATTCAATCCACTCTTGTCACAGAAAGGCTCCATGAAAAAAATATATAACAAACATACCCTAAATAAAGTACAATAATAAACTAAATGATGAAATATGACGCCATTACGATGATAAGGTAAGTTGTAACAAAAAATGTAACAGCGCATTTGGGCTGATGCAACCTATAAAGGTATATTACTAAAAGAAATCGCCTGATGTAAAAAGTGATAGCCATTTTATGACTTTCTTTAAGAATACTGTGAAAACGACGCTGAGAGCGGCAGTTAAATTCCCAGAAGTTAGTCTTAAAAGGCAAGCAGTAACGTAGTGATATTATTCTAGATAGGTCAGATTCATACGTACAAAAGTGCTATAAAAGTTTTATCTAAATTAGATATTCAAATGTGGAAAATATGTAATTTTAAGAATATACCAGAAGACGCGAAGCTAAGTGTGGAATTATATTAAATATTTGGTACACCTCTGTTATATCATTTATATAGGTTATATGAACATTGTATGTATTTTCTATTCAATGAGAGCCCAAATTTGAATTATATATAAAAGGCCGTCGTCGAATTTAAACACGTCAATTATGGGTACTATTCGAAATCGGAGGAATTGATATTTAGTATCTTCATTTCTTCGCTCTGGTAACGACACAGAGCGCTGTATTAAGTTCCGCCACTCGCCACGCAATGCCTCAGGAATTTTGATGGACAGAAGGGAACAGAAGTGTCTTAACAAGGTAGACAAAGGGAGCCTCCTTTTAACTACCCTGCTTTATGCGAGATACTGCGTGAAGGTAAAAAAATATTTGGGATAAAATAAAAAATATATATGTTATAAATCAAATTGAGTCAGCCAAAGTATAGGGATACATAAATGTTATAAAATTATTTTAAAAAATCTATCCATTTATCAGTTTGTACATTTTTTTGATGTCATATGTAAATCAGATAAAGTAAAAAGAAAATTTAGTTTATTTTACTACACGGCCTCGCTAAAACTGCATGAAATTGAAATTACTGAAGTGTCCTCCGCAACGGTACGTCGCAATAAAGCATGAACAACAAAAATATCACTCACGATAAAGAGAAAAATGAAATGTTTCATAGTATTTTCTACTAATATTTTTGACGTTTGCCTGCTTAAAAAAGGAAAAGTAAAGTAAGTTAAAAATTAAATCAAACCAGCCTCACGCTAAATCACGCAACCTGAAGTGCTAAGTAGTGCTAAGACTCACCTAGTGCTAAGACACTCCTTTTCCCACTTTTCGCCGAGCTCTGGAGTCATTACGTGTTCAGTGTCGGGACTCGACGCCGCACTTTGTCTAGACACCAGAGCGACAAAATGAAAATATAAAATTAAATAAATATTTCATTTTCTCAAAGGGGGATCGAACCCACAACCAGTCGCGTTAACAGTCACAATTCGTGCCCGTGCGCCACGACTGTCCTCAAAGTAAAGTCAGTTACAGATAAAAAATATGATTGCTAAAAAACTCTTAAAGAAATTAATAACTCTGAAACACAACCAGTTGCTTTTCCAGTCCCATACCTATAGCCCCTGCACCACGATTAGCCTCTATGTGTATGTATGAGGTACCGACTTAATAGAATTTTTAACGCTTCCCTGTTCGCAAACCCTGTGTGATGAGGGAAATTTCAGTTTCAGTTAGAGTAAACTTTGCGTAATAGTCCCCGAGACTTTAACTTTAATGGAATAAGTAATTACAATGAAACACTATCGTGTACACAGACGTTAGACAATTTACATTATAAACGCTCATCCGCATTAAATTTAGTAAGCGAGAGTTGGGTATATTTTGAATGCATGTTATCTTGATGCCAGTCATGGCGCAGGGATACAAGCTTGTGGCAGTAAAGACAGCTTGTGGTTTCGATTTCGACTCGAGAAAATGAAATATTTATATTTCTTCGGTGTGGTGTCAAGGTATCAACACGCAATGCTTCCAGAATTCGGCGAAAAGTGAAGAGTGCAGTGACTCAGCACTAGCTCCTCCCTCTGCCTACCATGCTACATGCGGAATACAGTGCAAAGCTGAAAAAAATCTTTAAAATATTAAATAAAGCGAAAATTTAAGGAAGACAACACTGCGTGCGAAGTGAGGTGTAGAAATTCGTATAGAGGACTGTGTGCATAAAAGATGGAAACAAAAGATTTTGTTTACCATAAGCCGCTTTTCACATGTTACAAGCGAATCGCGCATAATATGCTAAGAAGTACTCTTGGATGTGAGGCGTTCAAGAAATAGCTTTTTAAGTACTTCATCATGAAAATCGTGCTTAACAATTTTTTTTTATCTTATTTAAATATTATTAATAATATAATGTGCCGAAATAAAAGATAATAGAATAAAAAGAGAAGTATGTGAATTTTAAACGTTACAAAATGATTCTCAATCCATCTACAGCTTTTCATATTCCAATTTATCTGCTACGTTCAATATTTAATAAAGACTGCACCGACTTAAAGCAAACAGAGGAATTATTATGATATTTTATTTCCATTTTCTTTTTTTCTCAGCTTCACGCTGTATCCCGCACACTGCAGGGTAGGCAGAGGGAACCTAGTGTTAAGACACTCCATTCCCCACTTTCCGCCAATCTCTGGAGGCATTGCGTGTTGATTGATGGAACTTAACGCCGCGCTTTCTCCTATTATTAATTATTGTTTTAATAATCATTAATTATAAACCGGGTAAGATAATCCCAGTTGTGGGAGTTGTGATAAAAATTTATATTTTATTTATATCGAGGCAAAACGCAGCGTTGAGTTCCGCCACTCAACACGTAATGCCTCCTGAATTTGGCGAGAAGTGAGGACCTGGGTGACTTAACAGTAGGCTCTCTCTACCTATCCTGCTACATGCTGGATACAGCGTAAAGCTGAATAAAAATAGTAAATATAATATAGTAGTAGTATAGTTTAGTTTTATTATCAATATTATTTCAATTTAACGCAACAGCTTGGGTCCCAACAGCAATTTGGCAGGGTTCGTAAGGCACTCGTTTACGAACTTCGACGCCATTCAATTTATAGCTCCCAATATACCCGAGCTAAGCTTATGCTCTAGAAACACATCTAACATAACATTCTAAGCTAACAGCAATTTATTCAACAATCGATAATCATTTATTAAGTAACAAAATTGGGACATTTTTTCCAGCTTCACGTTGCATCCCGCATGTAGCAGGATAGCTAGGAGAAGCCCCGTGTCAAGACACTCCGTTTATCATTTTTTCACCAAATTGTGTAGGCATTGTGTGTCGAGTGGCGGAACTCAAAGCCGCGTTTTGCCTCGACACCAAAGGAAAAAATATATTTAATATTTTATTTCCTCAATTGAGAAAAGAACCCACACATGCAAAGTTACACGCTTGTACCCTAGAGCCACGACTGGCCTCGACTCTTCACTGCGCACTTTTAACCGATAATATTTAAAAACGAAAAAACACTTTTTCTTTACTTGGGGCTATTTATTATACAGAATAAACTCACCGGACGCCCGTAATACCGTCCCGTAACCATTAAACATCAAAAATTACTTTTTGAAATCTGTTTACTTCATCCACTTCAAAACAAATTCTATTTCGGACGTCGGAAGCGCACTCTCCTTTATCAAAGTTTTTCTTCCCTCAGATCTCAATTTAAAAAATCGTTCCTTACAAAGGGATAATATTTAAAGTCGAGTTTGCGTAAACGACCACAAATGATAAAAGTATAGGCACTAAATCTGTTGGAGTTTACGTTATTTTATGTCACAGAGTCGTTGTAATGTTGTTTTGTGGATATTAAATATTTTAAGTAAAAAACTTAGAATAAAATTGCATTATCGTTCCAATATTTTAAGAATTTTCGAGGCATGGCATGTCGAGTGTCGGAGCTCGAGCCGCGCTTTGCCTTGTTCATTTGAAAAGATAAATGCTACATACATTTTATAATTTTTCAACACAAGGTAGAGATATCTAAATATAAGTTATTCGGAAAACTATTGTCTAACTTTATGCTATAAGTATAAATATATTATTTGTATATTTTATATCACACGTAGGTTATATTTGAATCATTCATAATAGCAAGCCTAATAGCAAGATCGTCAAGCATTTAAAAACTTCCCAAGATTAATTAACCCATCCGCGATCTTCAACGGCAACAAAGCTGCGGAGCCAGATGCCCAGATCTCGGCTAATGGTAATCGATGGCTTCGACACCTGCCATAAATTTTCATTCATCGGGATCAGTCTTATTTGCTAAGACCACCTAATACTCCTACTAACTTGCAATATCGAATAAATGACCTAAAAATAGGTACAATATCCTTCACGCGAATCAGCTTCACGCCGTATCCCGCATATAACAGGATCGGACGAGAGAACCCAGTGTTAAGACACTACGTTTCCTAATTTATGCCAAATTTCCGAGACACTTCCATTTGAGTGGCGGATTTCAACGCTTCGCTTTGCCTCAACACAAAAGAGAAGAAATGAAAGAAACTATACTATACATACATCAGTTTCACACTGTATCCCGCACACAGCAGGGTAGGCAGAGAGAACCTAGTGTTAAGACACTCCGTTCCCCACTTCTTCTGGAGGTATTGCATGAGTGGCAGAACTCAACGCCACGCTTTGCCTCGACACCAGAGCGAAGAAATGGAAATATAAATTTAAGTAAATATTTCATCTCCTCAAGTGGGGATCGAACCCACAACCAGTCGGTTTTACAGCCACACTTTGTGCCGCTGCGCCACGACTGGCCTCAATACTAACTACTATACATATATCATTATGGCAAATAATAAGCTCGTTTAAATTTTACGGTTCACTCATTTTGTATGAGCTTTCATATGAGCTTTGATATAGCGCGCACGTGACGAAGTTTTCAATTAGAAAGTTTTTATGATGTTGGCACCTAATGAAGTATCTGAATATAATTATTTCGTATGTTGGTAAAATGTAGTAGGTACAGATTAATATTATAATGTTGAATACATTAGGTATTGAGATATTGTAGATATACACATATTGTTCTAATAATCATTTCTTTGGATAGCTTAATCCCAAAAAATGTTTTGTGGGTTTGATTCCTACTGCGGGGAATAAAATAATAAATATTTTAATTTCCTCGCTCTCGTGACCAGGCAAAGCGCGGCGTTATGTTCCGTCACTCAACACATAATCTCTCAAGAATTTGGCGGAAAGTAAGAAACGGAAGTATACTAACAGAGTGTCTTAATAAAAAGTAAAATTTTAGACATTTTAAATATACGCGCTTAATCCGGTTAAATACTTTCATTTAAAATGTACAATAATCGTGAAAATCTAAGATCTTCCTATCGTTTTAGACTTTTAAAGTGTTATTACACAATTAGGAAAAAAAAACTACTCATATTTTATATGTTTTCAGAAAAACATATACAAATCTTCCTTAGAAATAAACTTGTAAGTTCCCACAATATACTACAACAAAGTTATATACAAAAACCAACTAAAAAGACTTAAAGATATTTAGAAAGAAATAAGCATCATCCCTGGCTTTGTTTACAAAATACCATTTCACGAAACGATATTCGCTGTAATAGACGTCGTTTAGCTAATGTAAAAGCAATCTAGGCAAGTATGTATGTGTCCGATTGGTGATTATTGGAAAATCGCTCGTAGCGGAGGACTTACGACGAACCGAATGTATTATACAGTTTGAGTTAGGAATGATTTTGTGACTAAATATTGAGTAAAATGTTTTGTTTCTGTTTTTTAAATAAAATAACTAAAAAGGAGGCGGACGTAGGGGCACAAGCGTGTTACTGTGAACACGACGGTTGTCGCTTCGATTCCCACTCACCGAAATAAAATATTTAACATTTTAATTTCCTCGCTGTGATAACGAGGTAAAGCGCAAAATTTAGTTCTACCACTTGACATGCAATGCCTCAAGCGGAGAGCGGATACGGGATACGGGAGTGTCTTAATGATGGTAAAAAAGTGATTTTATTATTTTTCACTATTAACAAATAGCACATCTAATTTATATAAACCTATATGGTTCGACTTCGATAAACTAAACTGTATGTGTATAGTTGATCGAAGCATACAAAACTTATATTTTAACTTGACTACAACTTGCATTTATACATAAGCTAAATAAGTATGCATTGCTTCAACAAATACGTTGGGTTGAAAGCTAATGAATTTTCTCAGAACATTTACATTGATTTTTTAATTAAATTACGGACGTTAAGGATTTAAACTGAAAATACTCATTTAACTGTTGATACCGAAATGTGAGATACTATAGTAGTACTTAAATATATTTTAAAACTTGTGGATGTTTAAACTTTATAAGGTTATTTTGGTCTATAAAAATATAGGTCATAAGGAGAATCATAATGTTATATCATTCGTGGCCCAAGAATACAAGTATGTGACTGTGGTTGTGGGTTCCATCCCCAATCGAGGAAATGAAATATTTTTTTTCTTCATTTCTTCGCTCTGGTGTCGAGACCAACCGCGGCGTTTATTTCCGCCACTCAACATTCCTCCAGAATTCGGTGGAAAATGGGAATTTCCCATTTTGCTCTGCCTACACTCCTGTAAGCGGGAAACAGCGTGAAGCTAAATAAAACAGCTTACAGTTGAAAATACTTATATAAGTATATATTACATGCTCCCATATTACCTACCTTAGCTAAATTCAAAGCAAGTTTACCTCTAAAAATCAAACCAAAGCTTTCAAATTCTTCAAGACTCCACGTTCATCGTTTAAAAGCGAGTGTATTGCATATGCAAGAACACTTTTAAGCTGTTACATGCAAAATATAATGAATTGGGTGGCGATTTAAGCAACTGCTAGACCTTGACACAGATGTCAGGTTGGTTTCCACTCGGCTGCGCTGGTGCACTGGCCGCCTTCCAACTCCATATCGACCCGACGCCGCTCTCCAGATACTATCTCGTAATTAGACACCGGAATAAACTAAATGAACTTTGGGTATTTCGTGCAATTTTTAGTTTGTATTAGGTTTTTTCTTCAGCTTCACGCTTCAGAGTAAGCGAGGAAATGAAAATATTGAATATTTCATTCCCCCAAGTAGGACTGTAACTCACAACCATCGTGTTTACAGTCACACTTCTGCCCCTGTGTCACGATGGCTTCTAGGTATATGTATCTAAATATATTCATAAATAATATTACTAAATTTAAAATTAGGAATTTAGTATAAAGTATATATACCATAGTTCGTAAGTGCTTGCATAATTAACACTACATCACTTTGCAATCAAGAAGGCATCCCTTGTAACAGACAAGGAGCGACGTTTCGAATGTTATTTAGTTAATAATAACTTTATTAGTTCATGTATTAAAACAAAGAGAACAGTTGTGGCGCAGGGACACCCATGAGACTGTAAACGCGACAGGTTGTGTGTTGAATTCCCATTCGAGGAAATGACATATTTAATATTTTTTCGCTTTGGTAACGAGAGAAAGCGCAGCGTTGAGTTCCGCCGGTCAATACACAATGCCTCCAGTATTCGGCGGAAAATGGGGAACGGAGTGTCTTAGCACTACGTTCCCTCTACCTACTCTACTGTCACCGAGATGCAGTGTGAAACTAAAAAAACTCTCTACTTAACATTATTGAACGAATTAAATGTTTCAATTATTTCAATTTAAAGTTAACATTAAGAAAATGTCGCTACGTATTTACATATTCATAGTGCCCTTGCGCCGCCTCTGTAATTGGATTGACAATGACCGCGATGGCCGTGAGTTGAAATCCTACACATCCATATTAGTTACTTGTCATTCATAGTAGTATCGTAAATACATAAGTGCATGAGGGACTCATGCCTGGGTATTTGTGAATCACCTCTGACTAGACCGTTGGAATTTAAAAAAAACTTAAATAAAGTTAGTTCTAGAATGTCTCTAGGTATTTATTTCCTCACAAAATTTTGTAAAATAAAAATAAATCAATAGATGTTATTTACTTGTAAGCCAATAAAAATTAAAACAGTTTATTTTTGTTAAGCGATTACTTTTGCCAAAAATGACCAGAATTCAAATCCCAAGCTGGATGCTAGTGTCAGACACTGCCCTACACTGCCGTGCCGTGACGTGATCTGTTGATTTCATTTCATATACAATTATTTTTCTTATATAGGGGAGAGGGGGGCACATTCGAACGATTTTTAAACTTTGTGTCATATCTAAAAATTCTACAGTTTTTAACTTCTTTACTATTTCACAGTGCTTAGTCCAACTATTGTGCCACAAAATCGTAGCATCATATGTAGAAAAATATATAAGTTAAAGGTGCAATATCAACTTTAGTAGCAGTAGTCAAATGTTCAAAGCTGCCCCCTTCCGGGGTAGCTTTGAACATATAAGGGGCAGTTTTGAACTATCGTCGAATTCAATGAAATTAAAAGGCTTTAAAGTAATTTTATTAATAAACTTAACATTAGAAACGATGGAGATCAAATAACAGTACCATGTTAACTTAAACAAAATAATATACCTAGTTTAATATTGCGATTGTACTAGTACTAGTGTTAAATAACTTTAATATTATAAATAGACTTTAAAAAACTTAACGCCGCGCTTAGCCTCTACACCAGAACAAAGAAATGGAAATATAAATTTAAGTAAACATTTCATCTTCTCGAGTGGGAATCGAACTCACAACCAGTCGGTCTTACAGTCACACTTCGTGCCGCTGCGCCACTTTTGCGGTATTTTTTTACATATAATAATATTCAAAACTGCCCACTTTATTTTGTTCAAAGCTGCCTCAGTGGTATTTGAAAATTAACAAACGTTTTTTTTTTAAGTAAAAGTTTAAAAATTGTAGTAATCTCCAGTTTATTGCATGATATATAAAACATTCTAACTAAAATAGGAAAAAATAAAACCATATACCTTGAATTGGATCCCTGCGATCCTTACGCGTTTATTTAAAAATGCATAAAATTTTACTCAAAATCAAACACTCCTCGTAACTCAACAACTGACTCTTATATATCAGCGGTGACAAATGACACGTGTGCAGGTTAGAGCTGCCACTACTCAAAAAAAATCTACCAAAATTTCTTTTTAAAATAGCTCTGTTAACATATATTTTCAAAGGTGCCCCTGTTCTAAGCTACCCCCCTCTCCCCTATATTAATTATAAATTGTAGGTAAAGTGGGTGGGAGTATTATTATCCGTCCATTGATTGTTTTTGTTCTTTTTGGTTTTTTTTTTAAGTTTCACGCTGCATCCCGCATAGCAGGGTAGGCAGAGGGAACCTAGAGTTATAACACTCTGTGCCCCAATTTTCCGCAGAACTGTAAGTGTAATTATGCAGGAAAATATTTTAAAATAATAACGATACGATAAATCAAAAAGTAAAAATATAAACTCATGGAACCAAAATATTTATACAACACATACACATTATAAATACTCGGTCATTTCGATATGTAAACACTAATACACCTATATACAGGTTTGTCAAAGAGTTTCCAATATAAACCAATTCAACGTGAAAATGTCAAAACGTATAGTTTTGTTTTATGTCCACAATTTGCCAGGAAAGTTAAAAATAGTTTCCCTTTTTAACGCGTATCAGAGTACGCAGATGGAACTTAACAGAAAGGACGAGGGAACCTATTAAAACACTCCACTCTCTACTTTACCCAGAATTTTCAAGACATTCCGTGTTGAGTGACAAAACTCAACGCACGGTATCGTCTAAAATTCGCGGGAAAATTAAAATAAATTAAATGTCCCACTGCGCCACGACGGCAAACAATTTTTATTTCTTTGAAAAACACGTATATTATATAATATATTTTGTAAATGCATTATCCCTATCAAGACCCAGTCATGGCGCAGAAGCACAAGCGTGTGTGCATTGTACACGCGACAAATCGTGGGTTCGATTCGATGTCGAGAAAATGAAATATTAAATATATTAATTTTTTTGCTCGGGTGTCGATGCAAAGCGCAACGTGTGTCAATGAGAACGAAGTGTCAAAACACTAGGTTTCCAGGTTTCCTCTCTCTACCCTGCTATGTGCGGGATACAGCGTGAAGCTAAAAAACTTATATTTTATTATGTTGTTGTAATTTGTGCCTATATCCATTACAAGTTATATAACTCGTAATGGATATGTGGTACTATGGTATATCGTAGTAGAACGCTACAATGAGTTTCTCACTTGAGATATCAAATATCAAATGGTATGTAATAAGAAATATTGTATTTTTTTTAAAATCACAGAAGGAACTCAATGTTAAGACCCGAGACTCGATGCCCACAGAGAATGAAATATTTATTATTTTCACTTCGTCGCGCAAAGCGCGGCGTTGGGTTCCGCCACTCAACACGAAAGCCGCTAGAATTCAGCTGAAAATGAGAAGCGGAGTGTCTTAATACTAGGTTCCCTCTGTCTGCCCTGCTGTATGCGGGATACAACGTGAAGCTGATATGTTTTTTTTTAAATATTAAAAACATGTAAACCCCTAATCGATAACAGTGAATAATGTGGCGGTGTTCTAAGTAATTAATAACTGATAACATTATCTCTAGTTAAACGACGGGTCATCACTGTTAGGTACTGTAATAACCGCGCACAAATTAACCGATGAATGCAACGGATATTTATTAAACTTTCAACGGAATCATTATAGGTAATTTCATTTAGTATTATGTTTAATCTTATAGTAATAATTAAATTACCTAGCTCATTAATTATAATGATATGATATGCATTATTATGTTTATAATAATAGTATCATGTTGTATAAAAATACCAAATACTGGATAGCAAAACTGGAAAAGGTTACCCGTAAGCCATTCTGTTTGTCCCCAATTTTTTGTTCAAAAATTCAAAGCGACAGTACTATCATCATTCCAGGAGGATTTGAGCGTGTACTTTATTGTATATATATTTTTATATAATATTAAGGACAACGTATCAAAAATATTATTTTATTTTTAGCTTCACGCTATATCCCGCAAACAGCGGGGTAGGCAGAGAGAAACTAGAAGACACTCCGTCACCCACTTTCTGACGAATTTTGGAGGCGTTGTGTGTTAAGTGACGGAGCTCAATCCGCGCGCCTATTTTGCCTCGATATCAGAGCGAGTAAATGAAAATATAAATTTAAATAAATATTTCATCTCCTCGAATCGGGATTGAACCCACAACAGTCAATTTTACACTCACACACTAGTGCCCTGTGCCACGACTGACCTCTGACTGAACTTAACTTTAACTAATTTGAATTTTTGTTTCCCTATTATAATTATACAATAAGCCCTATAACACCATGGTATTAGAGTATACGCTTGGCATCTATGGTATTAATGTAAGCCCGGTATAAAAGACCCGAAAGCTTTTAAATTACGCTTTTTGAATATTTTATAAGAAGCTCTAACTTTTGAATATTCAACTTTATTGATTATATTGGTTTTTGTAAATGAAATAAAAAAGATAATTGCTTATATCTAGAGTATTTTTGTCATCGCTGCTTTAAATCAAACCACAGTTTTAGGTACTCTATAAAAACCTAATACAATTAAAACAAAACAGATTTTTCCAAAAATGAAAAAGTGATTTTTAAAACAACACAATTAATAAAATAATCTTTGTAAAATACAACGCCATTTGTCAAGAATGACGCACACAGACACAAACCTATCAAAGCGATAACGACACACTCCTTATTCATGAAATCGAGTCGTAGGTAATAGCGTTGATGTTGAATTGTGGAAAATAGAACGATATATATCCCTTTCTCGTTCTAGTATGTTTTTTGAGAATGAAAAGCAGCAGATCGGCAAAGTTTCGTAGCATTTTTATAGTAATAGGTGTTTACGATATTGGTATTATTCGTAGCTGCGTCACACGAAATACAATATGGATAAACATCATGAAATGAAAAAAAATCCTACGTCTAAACTGTTGAGGTATCTTTAATAATATCTTTAGGTATGGGTTCGAAATATTTTACCCTTTATGCTGTTACCGTAAAAGGAACGCTGACGCTTCCACTCTGTATAATGTAGAATCCTGAGGTTTAAATACCTTTCTAGCTTTCCGTGTTCATGCGGCATAAAATTTATTTTGAATTTACCTGCAACAAAAAAAAGTCACAATTAAATATAAATAACAGTTTATACATGGAACAAAAATGTAAATGAACGCTGTCTATACTGGGAAGATATATAGGAAAAAATATTATTAGGGGCGCTTATTAAAATAACAGGACCTAAGAAAAATTTAAACTATTTTTTTTTTATTTTTTGTCTGTTTGTGTTTTGCATTTTGGTAAACTTTACTTAAAATTTTGTGTGTTTTAATGAAATCGGATCATAATTTTAAATAATAGCAATCTAAAATATTTTTTCGACTAAATTTTTGTACAATACAATACTGTTTCATTAAATTCTTTAAAATGATAATGTTATAAGATTACACACCGGCGAAACCGCAATCGGCTCACTAATATTATAACCACAACTTTATATAAGTTTTTGGTTTTCCAGTATTTTTCAGGCAGTTTTATATATAACGCAAGCCTTCGACAAAAACAGAAACAGCGTTTGAAAATTTAACACCCTTTAAGCTTTTGGATTCCATCCGTTTGTAGTCGATTACCGAATCTAAAAATAGCGGTGCCCCACTCGAAAGGGCAATATAAAATTCATTCTAACCCGCTGAATATCTCTCGCTCACAAAAATATTGGATATATATGGATATTCACTCTCTTGATGCTGTTCCAAATGAAATAACACAGATTCCGTAAAATCCCTAAGGCTTTCCTATTTCTTTTACGTTCAAAGGCTGAATGGCTGTGGGAGCTGCTTTGAAATTAAATTAATAACGAGAAATCTTCGCCAAGAACTATTTAAGGTAAATGAATAAATTAGAATATGCAATATGTTCTGCATGTGTGTGTTGTTGAAATTGCTTGGAGCAATATTACCACATCTGAGTCTCTTTTCCTTTATATATCTATTTATTGTTGTTATTTGCTTAATTAGCTTCACCCTGTATTCCGCACATAGCAGGGTAGGCAATGGGAACCTGGGGATCAAATGTTAAGACATTTCCGTTCCTCACTTTCCGCCGAATTCTGTAAGCTGTGCATGGTGCGTGTTGAGTAGCGGAACTCAACGCTGCGCTTTGCCTCGTTGCCAAAGCCTGAAAATATTAAATATTTCATCCTCCTGAAATTTCCTGATAATCGAATACACAACCTATCACAAATACAGCCGCACGCTTCTGCCTCTGCGCCACGACTACCATTGAGGGCAATTACATACTCATTACAAAAAAATATTTGTTTGTAAATTTTAATGAAGCATTAAATTTAGATAACACCTGTAAATCTAAGTCATCATTTAAGTTTAAAACGGTACATATTGACGTACAATCATTTTATTACACATTCACAAGCTTCTAATTTTCATATATACATGTATGGATAGTGATATCTAAAGCGATGCACTTGTTAGCGTCCCGTTCGCAGTAACATAATTTACATATAGAGACGACGACGCTACTTTAATAGAAATTAAGTCCAATATTGTCAACAACCTGCTTAGCTAAGGTGCTTTAAAACTTCATTCATTAAACTGAAATAGGTATTTTTAGGGTTCCGTACCTCAACAGGTAAGAATGGAACTCTTATATATTCACTTTGCGCTCCGTCTGTTCGACTGTCAAGACTATTTGGGTATCCCGAGACCGCGAGGATATGTCAAACTAAAATTAATATGCAACATACAGATTTATGGCTACTTGAAACACAAAAAAAAGCAAGCTTCTGAGTCAACACAATCAAAAAATACGAGCATTTATGTATCGATTTTCATGTATTTTATATGAAATTCGCCGCGTAATCAAAATCTATTGGGTACTGGCCTGTATACACTGAAAACATATCCACACACAACATGGTAGCTGATGAAACCTAGTGGTAAGAGACCCGGTTCCCTATTTTGTACCGAATTCTGATTCGGAACTCAACGCTAAGCATAGCCTCGACTCCAGAGCGAAGAAATGAAAATATTAAATATTTAATTTCCACAAGTGGTAATTGAACCCAAGACCTGTCGCCTTTACAGTCATGCTTTGAACCCCTGCACCAAGAATGGCCTCATTTTCTATATCGTGAGAATTCTGCAACAGCCTGATCACTAAATAATATACAACAATCCATTTTACCTAAGCCTACGATACCTTTAAAATAATAACCTACATAAAAATAGCAAAAAATCGAGTTTACCTACAAAAACCCACACAGGTTAAATTAGTGGCAAGGGGTTGGAATTAATAAAACCTGCGAAATTGCTAGGCTTTCATGATTGCATGCGGAAAAATTCCGACGAAAACAGGAGTTATATTGAAAAAGCGAATGAAAAAGAGAAATATCCGCATGGGTAATCACGCGGCGCTCAGGGCTATAGTAACGAGACCAAGGTTTTTTCTCCGACCAATAAAGCAATTAGTTCGACTTACTAATTTTATTCAATTTCTGCTGTGGAAATTGAACAGGTTGCGTGATCGATTCCCACTCGAGGTAATGAAATATTTAATATGTTCATTTCTTCGCTCTGGTGTCCAGGCGAAGAGCGACGTTGAGTTCCACAACTCAAAACGCAATGCCTCCAGAATTCAACGGATATTTCGGAACGGAATGTTTTAACAATAGGCTTCCTCAGCCTACATTTGGGATACCTAGAGTGTGAAGCTGAAAGAATAAAAACTGTAAGTATTATAAAATTTGCTAGGTATATTCAATTTATAAATGCATTCCATCAACAATTTATTGTCATAATAAATTTTCCAACAAAAAGCTTTTAATAAATTATCCACTACTAGTCGATAAAATATTTTACATTGCATACTTATATGGCTTAAGTGATGAGGAGTCGTAATTTTGGTTGATGTACGCATTGATAAAATATCAATATTATTAATAGAATTACATTTATTAATAAATTGAAGCCAGTCGTGGCGCAGCAGCACGACATGTGACTGTAAAACCGACTGGTTGTGGGTTCGATCCCCACTCGAGGAGATGAAATATTTACTTAAATTTATATTTCCATTTCTTCGCTCTGATGTCGAGGTTAAGCACTGCGTTGAGTTCTGCCACTCAACACGCAATGCCTCCAGAATTTGGCAGAAAGTGGGGAGCGGAGTGTCTTAACACTAGGTTCCCTCTGCCTAAGGTAGGCTGTGTACGAGATACAGCGTGAAGCAGATAAAAAAATAATGAGTTTCAACATACGTACTCATTTTTAATAGTAATAATATTTCATTAAGAAAGCTTACTGATAAAGCTTAAAGAGGCTAGTCGTGGCGCAGAGGCACAAGTGTGATGGTAAAAGATTTTATATTTAATATTTTCATTTCGTCGCTCTGGTAATCAGGCATAAAATTACATTAATCCTAATCGACCACAATTTCTTGTGTAAAAAACTGATTTGAAAATAAAAACAAAAAATATATTACCAAACAACATTTCAAATTAACATCATAATTTAAACATATTTATCACCAATATTCACTTAAGCTATGATCATCATATTAATCTTCGAGCATCAGGAGTTCCATCTGTTCGCAGGACTCACAAATTGGGTCACACGAGCTGGTCGGAGCTCCGAGAGCTGAATAATTAACACCCGGCCACCGCTTAAACCTCTCCAAACGCGTTCACAATCCAATACCGCTGTATTCTTGATTTACCACCAGTGCTTTGCGCGAATTAACTGTCACCATCAGTCTCCGTGATATCGCACGACAGCTATAAATTATTATGTATTAATTTGGTCTGGTCTTCATCATCAATCAAATCGATTTGTTAGTGCATAATCAATTCGATTACTCGGTAATTTGGAGTACTATTATATTAATATATTAATAGCTTGTTTCAGAGTTGCTATTCCAAAGATTCATTTTACAATCAATTATAATGCGTACTTCGAGTTGGTTAAAGGTTCGGGTTTTATGTGTAGAAAATATGGTTACTTATTTGTGTACTGGTGACCCCCTTGCAACTAGAACTACTTAATTATTAATATACTAATCTCAATTACTTTCATTTTCTTATGATGATATAATTTTAAAAACAATATCTATACCTTAATTGAAAAGTAAAGTTTCAGCTAATTCTATTATGTTTAACGAATAAAATTATAGCTACGACTGGCTTCAAAAATTTATAATATGACAAAAATTTACTTTTTAATATGAATATCTGATAAACATTAAAACTACAATTCTTTAATATATTGTCTTTAGACAGAATTAAATCAATCGTTTCTGAGACTACTGTAAGCAAACGCACAGACAAAATCATTGTTTTGATTATATTACGTTATTAAATGCCACCAATAACTTTTATTCTTATATATCATTATACAGATAACCGTTACAATTTTATTATAAGTTAAGATAAGATGTATCTATATATGTACATATATCAAGATTACCTGTTATAATTATTCTATTTTATCGATCGATTTTAAAAAAAGGTTTTTTTCTTGTTCGATTAACATTATCGACTTCTAACCAGCCTATATTTTAAATTCAACATTATCTAAAATCAAAATGCGTATTATGATTGATTACACGAATTTCGAATTAAACACATTTATCACATATCACCGGTATGAAGCTGCTTCTAAAAATTTCTCATAACCCACTTGCAATAAAAGGGCTTTCGAACGATCATAAATCCGTATCAAGAGCTTTGAGCCGTCGTCGGCAATAAAACTGGATTTATGTGCAGTATCCTCAAAGAATAGCTTTACATATTATCAAAATTGCTGTTATAATACCATAGGATCGATGTAGTGATTAATAAATACATAGCGTCCAGGCGTTCAAAAATTTCATTTTATAATATGAATATCGTCTTCTTACATAAGAACTTTTGACTGGGGGAACCGATTTTGATGATTTTTTTTGTTTATAAGGTAGTGCCTTCTCTGTTGTCTCATTTTTTTGGTCCATTTCTGACAATGGTATCTATGAGAAAATCACAAAAGTATTAAATTTGCATTAGGGATGTACGCGACGACAAATGAACCAATAGCTCAATATCAATATCACCGATACCGATACTTTTTTTTTATTTGAAAGGATACACTTCAAGGATAGTTTGGTGAAATTTTGGTTAGGTTCTGAATATGGGATCCCGTTGAAATAGTTGTTTTTTTTATAATTTTTCAAGCTAATGCTACAACAACCTTGATACAATATTGAACTACTAAGCCTGTTTGTTTTACTTGGCACTGACTTGATAATTATAAAATCTTTTTTCAATTATTTTAGTTTCACAAAATCAAAGTACGTATTACTTTATGTAAAATTATTTTTTAGTTTGTTCATGAAGTCGGTTTTTTTTGTTAAAAAATAATTTTGTAGCAATATTTTACATGTAATTCTTCATATTGAAATATTTTTATATTTTTGAGCCGATTGAAATAAATAATTTCTAAGGAAATTTAGTAAAAAAACAAACAGAGTAAATGCATTAAAGTCGGTTAAGCATTATCTGAGACGACGAAAGGAGAAAGGATAAGGATATTCATGAACAGAGTAGTTACAGATTTAGTTGAATTTACTATGAGTTACAGTTTCATTATATGTATAGATTTAACGATATGTACGGAGCAGCGTTGCCAGATATTGTCTAGGGGAAAAGAGGGAAATTTATCTCTGAAATTGTTAGTAACTTATTACAGAATTAAATTACTAATTTTAAATTAAATAAAGTTACTAAAAAATAATTATCTATTCACGAAAAGTGGGACTACGTCTGGGCAGTTCGAGACACTTAAATTTTGGGCTAAAACCTCGGACGTCCCGCCAAAATGGGGACGTCTGGCATCATCACGTCTTTCATCAATTCCTAAGTATATACGGCAAAAACCTCAAAATGAAAGGATATTTGAAAAAAGGAAACAAAATTACGAAGACTAAATACTTAATCAGATTAAGCTGTTCCACAACTACTTCCTTTTACAAAGGATAAGCGCAAATAAAGCTGCAAGCGGCCAGTAGGCTTACAACTCTGTTCTATTCATTTCTTTTACATTTTATTACGTTATAAAGGACATTTCGTTCTCGAAACTACTGAAAAAGCTTACGGAGTAACTCTAAATAATATTTTTATTTAGTATTTGCCAGAGCGAAAAAATAAAAATAAATCGCTTCCGCGAATGAAAATCGCATCCATAACCGTTGCGTTTAGTCTGACGTTATCCACTGCGCCATGATGCCTCAATAATTAAAATAAAGTCATATCATGAAATTAAATAACCATAACGCGTTAACCAAATTAAGAATTTTAATATTGTTCAAAAATATTTATAGTAATATCGTTATTGCTTTAGCATATTAAAAAAAACTTTAGACGATAATTTTTATTTATTTTTAGAAATTGGTAAAAAAATCGAACCTATAATCTGCCCTATATTTTCTACTCAGCCGCGAAACCAATGTAAATTCTTTACCAAAGTAATTTCTCTTAATCTATTAGTAGAAGGTGATCGGAAAGTTTTACAGCTTCCTGAGATTTGAGGATAAAGTTAATAATTGAAAATTCTCGAGAAACTTGCGCTCTCGGCCGCAATCTTTTGATGGAGAATCCATTGATACCACATCAAAAGCAGAAACAAACATTGATTTTAATGGAATCAAAAGAAAAGGTTATATATAGGTCAGCAGTTTTAATACATCTGAATCATCAATTCAATTGTTCTACAGTGTATTGTTAAAAATGCTCAACAAAAATAATACAAAAAGATACTTCGTCCAGTAATTTGTAACTGAAACTAAAACTTCGAATAAAACATTTGTATAAAGTTTTATATTTTTTAGATTTTATTAGTTTTATATTTAATTTGACAACATTGCAATTGCAATGTAGTTAAATTGTTATTACAATAATGTTGTACCGGTAAACGCGTGTTATACTGGTATGCGGTTATTGTAGGTTCAAATCCCAATTAGGGAAATATTAATAATTATTAAATGTATTTGTTTATTCGATACCAAGACCTTGGGTTTCGTCATTCAACTTGCACATTATATACATAATAGTAGGTTCGTCACGTTCAAGTGAATAATATCGTCTATAGCCTTCCTCAACACATAGATCCAACACAAAATTAATATTTTTTTAATCGACACAATAGTTCTTAATACTTATTAGAATATATTTAAACTCTCACACCTGCCGCAAATACTCAATAAGGGACATTCAAAATTGTAAACTTAACATTATAAAAAAAATAAGAGATACGAAACATACTAGTAAAAAATATAATTAAAGGGAAATGGATATCCTTTTCAAATACATTACGCGCTCATTCCAAGAATAGTATTTTTTACAAGCCATCATTATAATGTTATCCTGAACTAACAGAAATGATATATAACTTCCTTTTTATTTTTTGTACCATTTTCATAAGATGTTATTATAATATTATAATGTTTTCATTATTTTAAGTCAGTTATAAAAATAATAAATGTATCGGTATTATTTATGTCAGATTTTTATACTCATATAAATAAAATAATTTAGTGTTACAGGCAATGTTATATTTCAGGTAGGTATTAGATAGGTAATATATGAAATATTATTTATTGTATAGAATACCGATACAATGTATAGAATTCCGGTACCACATACAAACATACATACCTATAGGAATATTTATTAAATTTTTTAACGTTACTCCGAAGAAGAAAAAGCGAAAGCGAATGTTGCACTATTTCGGCACACTCAGGAGCTTCACGTCACGAAAATGTAGGTGCTGAGGTGGATGTGCGGCGTAACGCAGTCTGACCGCATACGCAACAC
Source organism: Heliconius erato x Heliconius himera (assembly GCA_013421005.1). Taxonomy (NCBI): domain Eukaryota; kingdom Metazoa; phylum Arthropoda; class Insecta; order Lepidoptera; family Nymphalidae; genus Heliconius; species Heliconius erato x Heliconius himera. The sequence continues at coordinate 36,469 of JAATLQ010001271.1, forward strand.
ATTCAGTCGAGGTAGTCTTGGAGTCCCTGACGTAGCGGATAGGCTCCAAGAGCGTGGCTTAAGATGGTTTGGTCACGTTACGCGCCGGCCTAAGAACGATGTCGGTTGCAAGTGCCTTCCTATGTCAGTCCCTGGAGTGAGGCCTCTCGAACGCCCAAGGAAGCGCTAGTTGGATGTCGTGATGCAGAACATGAGAGCCAATGGTCTAACCACCGAGGACGCTAAAGACCGTGCAAAGTGGAGTAGATTGAGCAGGAAGGCAGACCCTGATAAAAGTCGGGATTAATACCAGGAAGAAGAAGGTATATTTATTAAAATGTTCGTACACTCTACACAGTTGTAGTTGAAAAACTAATGGAGATGTTTATTTTAAAACTAACTCTTTTATGTTTTAAAGTAAATCAACGTGGATATAGGTGTCTAAGTTATTCATATGAATTTATAATTTGCTTAATTATTCTAATATATAATCTTCAAATGTCGACACAAAATTATACACGCTATTTTTTATATCTTAATTACGAACAGTAGTTGTAAAGATATCGTGTTTCCTGTATAATACGATAATTATAGAAACAAAATATAGAGGCCAGTCGTGGCGCAGCGGCACGAGGTGTGACTGTAAAACCGACTGGTTGTGGGTTCGATCTGCACTCGAGGAGATGAAATATTTACTTAAATTTATATTTCCATTTCTTCGCTATGGTGTCGAGGTTAAGCGCGGCGTTGAGTTCTGCCACTCAACACACAATGCCTCCAGAATTCGGCAGGAAGTGGGGAACGGAGTGTCTTAACACTAGGTTCCCTCTGCCTACCCTGCTGTGTGCGGGATACAGCGTGAAGCTGATTTAATTTTAATTTGATTTATAGAAATAAAGTTAACACCGAAAGATTTATTTCTTGCAAATGTAATGCCACGGAATCGTATCGCAAGTCCCACGGAGCAAGTTGTCTTTTGAAAAATAATTTACGATGTGGCCGTTCAAAACTTATAATTGCGTTCCGAACTGTGGTTGGTTGTATTGGAAAAGTTGATAAATTAACTTAACGACTCTTTATGATGGCAACAAGGATAATTCGAATAATTTACATTTTGATAAGAGATTAATATATTTACTTTCGTTCATTGATATTGGATATGGCTATAGATTACGCCTTTTATATTGTCTTAAATATATATTCTTTTAGCTTCACGCTGTATCCTGCATATAGTGCAGGTATAGGTCTTTTGCCTTGGTACCAGAGCAGGAAAATGAATATCTACTAATGAGTAATAATTCATCCCCCCAGTCAATATTGAACCCATAACTGTCGCGTTAACTGTCACAAGATTGTGCCCCTGAGTCATGACGGCCTCAAAAAAAAAAACTGGTAAAACATAACATACTGATAACCAATAATGGTAAATTAAAGATCTGGAATGTTGGCTGACACGCTCCTCCTGGCTCCGTACAAAGATTTATTTTGCCGCGACAAGTCTAAGCGATATTAGGGCTATAAAGAATGGTATGGTGCAGATGAACGAGGGTGCGTGTAATGAAAAATCCACCCTCTAACATAGAAATTGCATTTCTTAAATCTTCTGTGTGTAAATCTGTGTAATCAGTGTGTAAATGTATTTGCTGAAAGAAAAATTTTAAAAAGAAAAAGTATTATTTTTTCATCCCGCACACACCACGGTAGTCAGAGGAAACCTAATAAGATGATCCCTTCACCATTTTGCGTCGAACTCTGAAGGTAAGTGTGTGTGTTGAAAGGCGGAACCTAACCGCGCTTTTCCTTGACGCTAGAGCGAAAAACAAAATTATCTTTTCATTATTAGCGAAAGATATTAAATATTTTTTACATTTCTAAAGTGTTATTCCACACTTAGGAAAGAAAAACGTATAAAAATTTGAAAGAAGCGGGATTTGGACCCGCCTGCTTTGAACGGTTTGCAAGAGGCGTGGTTTCAAATTTCTATACGTTTTCTAAATAATAAAATATTAAATATTTCATTTCCTCGAGTAGATATCGAACCCACAACCAGTCACGTTTACAGTCACACACTTAAGCGCCTATACCACGACTGGCCTCTAGTTTGTAATGTACTATTTTCCAATTACACTATTCCCTGCACTAGTTAAAAGTTGTATGTGCAGTTGTTTTAAAGCTTCAGTAACTTTCGACCGCGTCCAATCAAATAGTAATAGCATTGGGAAGTATAAATTATGTTTATATTTTAAGGATAATTATATTGATATTAGAGGCCAGTTGCGGTACAGAGGCACAATCATGTAACTATATAGGCGACAGGTTGTGGGTTCGATCCGCGAAACACGCATTGCCTGCAGAATACGGTGGAAAATGGGGAGCGGAGTGTCTTAACACTAGGCCTACCTACATGCGGGATACAGCGTGAAGCTATATAAAGATATTAGATACGTAAGAGTCAGAATAAATGTTTACAACAACATAGACATTTTCTCATTCACAAAACAAAATTGAATTCCAAATTTTCCTATATTTAAAAACAATCTGTTATATAATTTTTATTATGTCATAACTATTTATCACATATATATTTATTAAATTTTATAGAATATAATAGTAAATTTAAATTATAGCCAAAATGATAAGTCCAAAGGGGAAATTGCATTCAAAATTACGCTTAAAGGAACGCGGTGCCAAAATACAGCGTATTTTGGCACCGCGCTATTTCCTCTCGCGACCGCGAATGCCTGTTCCGGTTAACGCGCAGACCGGCCATTATAAAATAGAATATATATAATACATATATTGCTAAATTATTAATAAAATTACAGTGATATTTCTATTATAAATTTAGTTTTGTTTTTGTTTTGGTTCTGTTTTTAGAAATACGTAGAATTGGTTTGATTTTGAGAATTTAAATTTAAAAGAGTTAAAAATATTTAACATTTATAATTTTTATATAAGACTAGAGGGCGCGCGCGGCTTCGCCCGCTTATTAGGAGTGAATTCTAAAAAAACCACGAAACACGTGTTCAATAAAATATTTTTAACAGTCTGAATTTAAATTTAAAAAACGGTGGCAATTTAAAGATTTTTCCATATAAACTTTCAAACCCCTTATTTGAACCCTTAGGGGGTGAATTCTTAAAAACTATGAAACACGTGTTCAATAAAATATTTTTAAAAGTCTGAATTTCAAATTTTATAAAAATCGGTGCAGATTAAAAAAAAATTCCATACAAACTTTCAACCCCTATTTCATTCCTTTAGGGTTAAAATTTTTGAAATTCCCTTCTTAGTGGATGTCCAGAATATGAAAATAAACATATGCCCAAGTTTCACGTTTCTACCATCAGTGATTACGGCTCTGCGTGCGTCTTACCTCAGTCAGTCAGCACAAGTCCTTTTATATATATAGATTTCTTCAAATAATTCCAGCTCTGGTACTCCACAGTACAATATTCAAAATATAAATATTATTTGCACTCAAATAAAATCTCGCATTAAATTTTCATTTCAAAGAAACGAGATTGAAATCCTTTCCGCTCCCTAATAACTAAACTTTCCTTTTTAACTGTATTAATTATACGTTACATTCTATTATGGTGACATTTAACATAGTTTATATGAAAGTCCTCTATGAAAAATATTTGAAAAAAAAAATATTAAAAAATATAAACTGTGAATTCAACCTACTTATTTATATTCTACATATTAAATACCTGTTTAATAAATATTAAATAGTATGTATGTGTAGTACGTAGTATAATAACTAAATGAAATATATAAAACCTATTTTAAATACATTTCGTTAAAATCCCATCTTACCTAAATGACTATGTTCCAAATTTAAAGTGCTCCCATTCGTCATTTTAAAATTGTTGAATCAAAAATAAAAAAATACAAAAAAAATTGAAGAGATTTTTGAAATAATGATGTTTAAGTTGCGCAACGTCCAAATGTGCCGCGTAATTTCCTGCCGCAACTGCGAGCGCTCCGCATTTATTGAATACAACCATTATTATACGTACATATATACTATATCTTATTGTAATTCTTTAGAAATAAAACCTTTTTTTGTTAACTTCACGCTGCTAAAAGTCAATGCAGGGTAGGCAGATGGAACCTAGTGTTAAAACACTCAGTTTCCTATTTTCCGACGAATTCACGAGAAATTGCGTGTTGAGTGAAAACTCAATGCCGCCCTTCGCCTCTACACCGGAGCGAAAACATGAAAATATTAAATATTTCATTTCCTCGAGTGGGAATCGAACGCACAACTGTCGCGTTTACAGTCACACACACGCTTGTACCACGACTAACATGGAAAAATAGTTTAAAAAAATATTTAATAGATATAGTTTGTTGAGTGGCGGAACTCTACTAACGTACTTCTTCTTAGCCTACAATCCTGAAAGTGGTATGGAACTCTCGATAAATGAATTAGGTCTCCATTGACCAGCCCTTACAGTCATATCAAAGTATAACAAAAATAAAAATTAAAACAGCTTCACGCTGTATCCTGCACACAGCAGGATAGGCAGAGGGAACCTACCGTTAAGACTTTCCGCTGAATTCTAGAGGCATTGCGTGTTGAGTGGCGTAACTCAACGCTGCGTCGTCACAAGAATACCGGTAAATAAAGGAAATTGCTCTTCGCAAATTACAGTGCACTAGAAAGGTTATTATTTTATTTATTATTTTAAACACCACTCTCTAACAAACTAGGCCACATACGTTTCATTACTCTCGTGCACGTTATCGTCATAAATATTGTAACGTCTTTTAACCTATTTCTACGTTGCAAGCATTTCCTTAGGCTTAAGGTCTTTTTCCTTTTTTTTTTGTTCCGCTTTTTATCCCACATATATCGGGGTAAGTATATAAAAGCTAGTATCAAGATAATTTGTTCTCCGTTTTCCACCTAATTCGAGACACTTTCTTTAGTAGCAGAACTTGTTCTAGGGTAAATAAAATATTTAAAGTACAGTGTGAACTGTACACTGTAGGTAGAGAGGGAACCTAGAAACCTAGTGTTAAGACACTCCGTTTCCCAACGGCGCGTTTTGTCTCGTTGCCAGAACGAGGAAATGAAAATATTTAATGCGTCGGTGACAATGGAAACCGAACCCACAATCGTTGCGTTTACAATGACACCACGGCAGCCTCAAATATTTACACTAGTAAGACTGAACCCAAGACCTTTGTTCTAGTCAGACACGTGCCAACTACGCTACTGTAATCTAAAATATTAAAAAGAAAGAAAAAAATATCTAGCGCAATTTAATTTCGTAGTAGCGTAACCTGCACAACCATGATTATATTAGTCGAGAAACTCAATATCGTAATCAGTTATACGGGCTTGCGTGGCATATATAGGGGTTGAGTAATATAAATATTTACCCACATATAAATGTATTTGTTATATTATATTTTCTTTTTTACCGTCACGCTGTATCACATAGACAGAGGAAACCTGAGGTAAAGACACTCCGATTCCCTATTTCCGCTGAATTCTGGAGGCATTGCGTGTTGAGGGGCGGAACTCAACGCCGCGCTTTGCCTCACTCATCCAAAGCGAAGAAATGAAAATATTTAATATTGCAATACAATTATGTATTGCAAAATACCTCCAGAATTCGGCGGAAAGTGGGGAACGGAACACTAGGTTGTTTGAACACGTCATAGCACTAGGTTTCCAGATTCCATCAGCCTATCCTGTAATGTGCGGAATACAGCGCAAAGCAAAAAATATATGTACCTACCTACTAACCAATTGTACTAAATGTAAAAAAAATGTTTTTCTGCGGAATCTAAGGATTTAATAAGCAACTTTTGTATATAAAAATAAAAATATGTGTATCCATGTTTAACATTTGCACACAACGCTGTACATAACAAAAACGATGTTACGCGAACTTCAACATGTCAGACGCGATTAAAAACATATTGAAATTCGGTACAAAAAAATGAAAGCGGTAAAAAATATATAAAAAATTATTTCAATTTATCAGCATAAAGCGTTCGGGAAACATTTTAAAATAATATGAAATTAAACGTCATACACCAATTAATTTTATTCAAACTAGTGTTAACAGTACAAAAACTTTATAAATTCAACAAGTTAAAAAAAACTGTTAACAAGTCTCTCGTGGCGCAGTGGCTCCGCCACGAGGGTTCAATTCTCAATCGGGACAATAAATTAATTTTTAATATTTCCTAGGTGTTGTAACAAGACGATACGGAAGTGCAGCGTTAAGTTCCGCCATTCAACACGCAATGTCCCAAAAATTCGGCGAAAAGTGAGGAAGAGAGTATTTTAAAGCTAGGTTCCCTCTGTCTACCGTAAAGCTAAAAAATGTATTTTTGAACTTTCATAAATTTTATTTACACACACTAAAGTTTCATAGCCGCCGAACGAAATGGAATTACGAAGTACTTACTTCCACATAAATTCCAGTATAGAAATATCCTCATTCCCCCTGCCACCTTTATTTCCGGTATTTTCTTTGAGGAAATAACTCGGCGGCAGATTTCCGATGAACCTCTCTCGATATACTTATGAAATGTAATTGAACTTGAGTACCGTGAGTACGGTGCAGTTTACTGATGAAATATTGCAGATATTTACTATTACATTTTAAAATGTTTTGTTGATATGTCGTTTATATTACTTGAGAACCAGGTAGTTAAAAAGTTTATAGATAATAATGATTTTGAGGTATTTCTTATTTTCGTAATATACTTCTTATATCAGCTTCACGCTGTATCCCGCACACAGTAGGGCAGGCAGAGGGAATCCAGTGTTAAAATACTCCACCAATAATTTATTCTAGTGAAATAGGTTAATTCTGATTATTTTTATTTAGTTAACTAATGTATTTTAAGTAGGTAAAGCTAAAACAACATCGACATTTCCGTTAGATAATTAAAAAACTGGACAAGCCCCAACGATGGTTTCGTAAAAAAATTAGATGTCAGGAGCTTTTTCTGAAATTCAGACTTAGCTTAACCAGAGTCCTTTCATTTGATACCTTACTTGAACTAGCGGCTTTAATACTTTCCTTTTAAGGTTTTTAATTTTTAAGTTTTAACCGAAAATGTATAGTTTTCAGATTTTTTCCTAAGCTTGTACTACCTGTAGATGCCAGGTGCCAAATTACATAATTGTAGATCAACCGGAAGTACCAAATACCCTAATTTTGATAGTGTCGAAATACGCGTTTCTTTGCTATATAAACGGCCATTAATCTTTTTTTAAGTAAATATAGCAATACGTTTTTTTTGAGGACATCATCGGGCCGTAGGCCGTATGGTCTGAATTTTAACTTGATATCTCTAAGCGTTCCTGAGATAAAAGCTTCGACAGACCAACAAACAGACAGACGGACAGACGTGATCTTATAAGGGTTACTTTTTTCCTTAAAAGGTATGAAACACTAAAAAGTATATTAAACTAAAATATGTATCAGTATTTTTTATGATAAAGAAGTTAAACAAATAAAAATAATTATAATAATCAAACATTCTGATATTTAATATTTACTAAAATTATATTATTTTCCAGATTCTTATCTATAAAAATTAGCAAGCCGTAAAGAATCTCTCTATAATATTCTTAATTTTCTATTAAAATTTTCTTCAGGATCGTGTGGTTACAAAACTTTACAGTCCCACAACTCGCAGAAGATTTTCACAAAATCTTGAATATTAACGAAATTTTTCGTCAGAAATAACAAATTACTGTTTAATTTTAAAAGGTATTTGAGATAGTATGTAAATGGAATGCTCCCTCTTAAAATTTATGACTCAGCTACAATTAATCACTGAATACAGCTATAAATGTAAATTTAATAGATTCAAAGGCAAATTTTATATATAAATGGGCCTAAAATATTATAAAACTTCAATAAAAAATCAATTAATTTCATATTACTAAAATATTTAAGGCTTATGTGGTTGCAGATTCGATTCTCTTTCGGGAGAATAAAATGTTTAATATATTTATTTTCTTACTCTGGAAACGAGATAAAATGTGGCGTTGAGTTTAGCCACGCCAAACGAGACACTGCGTGTTCAGTACACCTAATGCCTCGAGATTTCAGCAGAAAGTAGTGTCCTAATGGGTACGAAGTGTATTAAAAACAAAAAACTATAAATTAAATATTAAATTTTCGGTTGAATTTTAAACTGATGTAGATTACTTCTACCCTTTGAGAAGACATTTTCACTAAACCCTTTACGTAATAAAGGTAACGGAGTTTCAAATATCACAAGCTACATCCAAAATCCCAAGTAATATTACGAACAGTACATAAAGGATGAAACATGTTCCTTCAAACTCATTAACTAAGTAGAGACAAGTAAACTATTGGGCGAACATGCATAGCGATCCCAAAATACCCTCGTTGATGATAGCTCGAAGACACTAAGAGGGTGTCTAACTTTAATTATTATCTTGTCGTAAATCACAATCACTATTTACCCATGTCAAAGCATTTTCCGATAGGGAGGCAGCAAAAGCAGTCAACGAATTAACAATTAAATTTGATCCTTGTGTAACTTTGATCATTATCAGAATCGTGGACGTACATACCCCAGAATAGTCTGGTGCCCACCCCAGATAATTTAATAAAAAGAAATTGTCCGAAACAATAGGTTCCCTCTGCCTATCTCTACTGTGTGAATACAGCGTGAAGCTGTTTTTTTTTAACTGACCGAAAATTAAAATAAAACAATATTCACACATACTTATCTATGTGTGTTTGTATCCCCAGAAAATATCCCTAGATACGCTCATGATCAAGATTATTCTCAGCTTCACGCTGTATCCCGCACACAACAGGGTAGGCAGAGGGAACCTAGTGTTAAAACACTCCGCCCCCCACTATCTGCCGAATTCTGGAGGTATTGTGTGTTAAGTGGCAGAACTCAACGCCACGCTTTTTGCCTCGATACCAGAGCGAAGAAATGGAAATATAAATTTAAATAAATATTTCATCCACAACCAGTCGGTTTTACAGTCACACTTTGTGCCCTTGCGCCACGACTGGCCTTGCATTTGAATAATATTTTAAAATAATATTTTTGAAGATTATTCTCGCTTTTGAAAAATATGCAATATAAAATAAACATGAAGTGTACACACAAGTACATTCATGACACTTAATTAAAAACAAACAATATATAGATATACGATACTTCATTATTATTTTATTTTTTCAATTAAAAATTTGTTCGGGCAAAATAATTGAGTCCGTAAATTCAACCTGCATCGCTATAAAAGCATATATTATTTATTTTTTATAGTGCCATGGATACACTAACGAGACACAGCGCACCAGGTAGTTGAAGTAGCGAAAAAGAAAACAAATATCAACAAAGACCTACATACATGCAACTAAAAAACTATTTTTACTTCAAAACTAAAAAGAAAACAAAGCGACCTCTCAACGACTGAATAAAAAATAGACAAATATTTTGATTTATATTAGAGCACAAAAAAAAACAAAATGCCAAGAGGTGACGTTTAAAATTTTAAAGCTGGGTATAGTGACGCGCTCGCTAACGACTCTTGTGTTGGAGGGCACTCGGGAGAACAGCCGGGGCGTCTTTACTAAACAAAAACATTTATACAACACTATTTAGTTATATCCTTTATTAATGTTGAATAGAAACAGTATTAATCGATATCTGATGTATATGTACTTGATAAAAAGGTTAAATACTGAAAAGGAAATGATTATAATATTTTTTACAAATATAACCCTACTAATATTATGAATATGAAAGTTTGTAAGGATGGATAATTGTACCACTTTCAAGCTTAAACTGCTGAACGGATTTAGATAAAACTTTACAGTAATGAAGCTTATACATCAGAATAATACATTAGCGAAAAATTATGTAATTATATAGATTTCTCATAATTTGGGTATAATAAAATAACAATTACTTATAGCGGACGAAGCCGCGTTTGAATAGCTAGTATTTTATAAATTAGTCTTGTATAAGATCATAAAAGCAAGAACTAACACACAATAAAGGAACTATTTTAATTGGTCCTATAAATAAATATCAAGACAAATATTCTGAAAGTAGGTCAAACGAGGAGTGGATTATTGTTTCTGACAAAGACCCAATATAATCTATATTATATAAGCCATACATTTCCTGTACGAGTGTATTTCGTTAAAGTGACAATTTATTAGGATTCTTCGGAGCATTTTCCTGCTGATAAGAAAAACGGGAAAGAGACTAATGAGTAGCTCATTCGTAATATCAAACGAACAGTGAAATTGGGGGCGATCCTTAAGAACTTACAAAGTAAGTAGATTGGACTATACAAATAAAGGAGATTGGCTCAAAGATTGTTCAAGCACAAGTACTATGGATTAATTCTGTAGTCGTTTAGATTTAATGACGCGAATATAATTTATTTTTATGCAAATAAAAATTTTTTGGCTTTTTTAAATAAATAATTGTTTTCTTTTTTAGTTCTACGTTGTATTCCCACATAGTAGGCAAATGGGAACCAGGGGACCTCGCACTCCGTTCCCATTAAGACACTACCGCATAAGCTTTCCGAAGAATTCCCGCGTCATTTCGTGTTGAGTGGTGGGATACACAATGTTTTTAAGTTATTATTAAAAATAATATTTGAATAGAAATCATGGTTAGTGTTTAAAGAAATAACAAGAAAGTAATTATGTATTATGTTATACTATCGCAATATAAAACCGGAATACGTTATAATACGCAGCTATATATGGAACAATCAAATAGAAATAATATGTAAGGAATAAAAGAAAGCAATAAGGATTTTCTCTTTGTATGTGGAACCTAAAAAGAAGTAATAGAGGTCAGGTAGAGCGTAACACGAGGCCCTACAATAGTTTTACAAACAAGGGATCTCCCGGGAACAAGGAAACAGGGAAACTTGTTGAGCAACTTGCCAACTTACTTCGCTGAATAAAGATTATGCATTTCAGACAATTATTATACTGAAAAATATATAAAACAGTTATCTCAGTAATGGTAATATCTTTTTTAGTTTAACAATGCATCCCGCCTACAGCAACAGCAACCCTCTGATAAGACACTGCATTTCTCAATTTTCGAGATATTGTGTGTTGATTAGGGGTGTTATCTTCTTACCAGAGTGAGGAAATGCAAATAATTTATTACCCTGAACGGAAATCGAACCCATAACTGTCGCGTTTACAGTCAGACGCTGTGCCAAATGACGTAGTAATATCTAATAATACATATTCCAAATACATACATTGAAAAAAGAAGACCAAAAACTGCTAAATAATGCACGACGAGGTCAATCAAAACCCTTTTACAATTTTAAAATTAACATTATATTTATATAAAACCACACGCAAAAAATATTTACACACATTTCCTTTTTACGTAACACATAAAATTTTACCACAAATCACAATAAAACGTCCAATATTTTAGCAGGCGCGTGCTATAAAACAGAAGACCACTAATTATATAGCAGCTGAATAATTAATGCCAGTCAATGGCAACGATATAACTGAATGCGTTATTTTTATATGTTTTCTTCTGCCTCGAGCGAGAAAATTACAATATCAAAAATTTCATTCCCCCGACTGAGAAACGAACCCAGAATTCTTCTATTTACGACTACCACAGCGTAGTGGCACATGCGTTTGACTATAAACGAACCGATTAAAGGTTCGATTCCCACTCGTCGTGTTTTCGTTCTAGTTACATTTATACCAAATTTATAATACGAAGATACCAAAGTAACATTGTCGTAACTAACAACTGCTATCTTAAAATAAAAAATAAATCAGCTTCACGCTGTATCACGCACACTGCAGGATAGGCAGAAGGAACCTAGTGTTAAGACACTCCGTTTTTTGCTGAATTCTGGAGACATTGCGTGTGGAGTGGCAGAACTCAACGCCGCGCTTGTTCTCGACATCAGAGCGAAGAAATGGAAATATAATCTATTTCTATCTTGTGTAGGTATAATTGAAAAGTTCCATTTCTACCTGAGATCGTTATCACAGCTATGATTAATTGAAACTCGAAGTTCTACTGTCGCCCCTTCGATGTACTCGAGCACCAGAAACTTGGAAACAACCATCTGTGATAATTCACTTCTGTTACGTGTATTCAGTTTAAATAGAAAGTAAATAACAGAAGTACCTAACAATTATTTTATAAATACTTTATACTTGTTCATTTTTTTCATAAATCATTACTATATATGCTAATATTATGAAAACATCGTCGTAGCGCAGGGGCACAAAGTGTGACTGTAAAATCGACTGGTTGTGGGTTCGATCCCCACTCGAGGATATGAAATATTTATTTACATTTATATTTTCATTTCTTCGCTGTGGTGTCGAAGCAAAACGCGGCGTCTAGTTCCGCTACTCAACACGCAATGGCTCCAGAATTCAGCGGAGTGTCGTAACACTATACGATAGAAATCTATGTATACTGCTGTATGGCGAAGCTGATTGATTTGATTATTATAAAATTGAAAAGATGTTATATGTAAGTAAAATCAGATAGCAATAGATTTTTTAAGCAAATTTATATATTTCGCGTTCTCACAGATTATTTGTAGTAAATATTATAGCGGAGGAGCAAATAAATGAGCTAAATTATCGACAATTACGAGTTGGCCAGACAGCGCGAGGATCTATCTAATAGCGCATCGGGTTATATTGCCATTGACTGACATTAATTATTCAGCTGCTATACGAATTAGTAGTCATCTGTTTTTAGCACGCGTTTGCTTTGAGGCTGTCGTGGCGCAGTAGTTAATAGATACAACCAGAATTTTTTTCCAGTTTCCAGATTCTAGATAAATAATTTTACACAAAAACCAAATGTAATTATACAATATTTTATCCAAAAAAGATATTATAGAAAGATACTTCGGTATCGTATTAAAACTTAAGAGAAACAAAAATTTTATCCTCCATTTTGATGCTAAAATGCTTTGAAACTAAATACATCTAACATTCTTGTATATGTATAGTGTATATATCTTGAATAGGGTCTAATTTAATTAGTTTCACGCCTCCCTTATAATAGATAATAATTATTAATTATTCGAGTTCGGTAATGTGCGAGTCGATGTTACATTTTATGATCTGTGGAAATAATTATTTTTAACGTAATAAATATTAATAAATTTAGGTAAATTTCTAATTAATTATAGTTGATGGATATGGATCTTTTAACATACAAGGCCATCATGGCTCAGGGGTACACGGGTGTGACTGTAAAGCAATGCTTGTGAGTTCGACCTCCATTCGTGGCAATGAATTAGTATTTATTTAATATTTTCATTTTTTCGCTTTAGCACCAAGACAAGAAAAGCTCGGCGTTAAGATTTGTTACTATACACCAATCAGATCAAATCACATCAGCTTCAGGTTGTTTTCCGAACACAGTATTCAGAGGGAACCTAGTGTTAAGACACTCCGTTCCCCACTTTCCGCCGCATTCTGGAGGCATTGCGTATTGAGTGGCGGAACTCAACGCCGCTCTTCGCTCCGACACCAGAGCGAAGAAATGGAAAAATAAATTTAAATAAATATTTCATCTCTTCGAGTGGGGATCGAATCCACAACCAGTCGATTTTGCAGTCACACTTTGTGCCTCATACAAGCAATACTTCGAAAATCCAGCCGAAAGTTATGAACTAATGTACCAACTTACAAACTTACTTTGTTGCCTATAGTCCAATAATAGAGCTACTAATACATTATCCTAATTAATACCACTACTTCTTAGTCTTCGGTCTACATACTGTCAACAATAATCTTGAACTTAAGTGTCGATCGTCCTTCGAAGAATATTCTAAGTTTCAAGGACCCATCGAACTAATCGCCTCGAGCCCTGGACGTTTACCGTTTGATTAAGTTATTTAGGATTGGAGTCGAGACGATTCGAATAGGAAATATTGAATTCCCCTAATAGGATCCGATAAGTTTTATAAAGCTGCCGATTTGGTGCCTATACTATTCCAGCAATGTAATTAAGAAAAACTGAATATATGGATAATTAAATAATACCTATGCATTAAGAAATAAGAGGCCAGTCGTGGCGCAGCGGCACGAAGTGTGACTGTAAAACCGACTGGTTGTGGGTTCGATCCCCACTCGAGGAGATGATATATTTACTGAAATTGATATTTCCATTTCTTCACTCTGGTGTCGAGGTTAAGCGCGGCGTTGAGTTCTGCCACTCAACACGCAATGCTTCCAGAATTCGGCAGAAAGTGGGGAACAGAGTGTCTTAACACTAGGATCCCTCTGCCTACCCTGCTGTGTGCGGGATACAGCGTGAAGCTGATTTTAGTATGTTTGAGGAATGTAATCCGAACTTTAAAGTAAAGGCAATTTTTGTGCGTATATTTTGAAATAGTAATCTATTAAAACATTCTACAAAAATACATCGTAGACTTTGTAAGCAGGACTTCGGTAAGACTCTACGATACATTTAGTCCAAATATCGATATAAGAAACCCCATGTAAGAAACGAACCATATAAGAAACACAATATCACGAACATCAATTTCTGCGCTAAGAAGATTTGAATGTACACATAACTATAGCGGTTGGACAATCTCCTCCCAAATATTGATCTTTTATAAACATCGAGACCAAATAATATTTTAATTATACCCTTGTAAGATACGAATACGAATCTAAAATTAAATACATACTAAAAGTTGAGGCTGGTCGTGGCGCAGCGGCACGAGGTGTGATTGTAAAACCGACTGGTTGTGGGATCGATCCCCACTCGAGGAGATGAAATATTTATTTAAATTTATATTTCCATTTCTTCGCTCTGGTGTCGAGGTTAAGCGCGGCGTTGAGTTCTGCCATTCAACACGCAATGCGTCCAGAATTCGGCAGAAAGTGGGGAACTGAGTGTCTTAACACTAGGTTCCCTCTGCCTACCCTACTGTGTGCGGGATACAGCGTGAAGCTGATAAAAAAAACTTAAAATACAATACAATATTAATGAACAAAAAACTAAATATCTGTTCTACAAAAGTAACAACTCTTATATACCTCTGTGACTAGTGGAAGTGAGTCGAAAATACATATTTCAACACAAACTCAAGTACAAATCCGAATAAGAATCCTATTATTTTCTCAGCTACTTGAGTCAAATATTTTCCATAACAAGCTGCCGCGTGTAGGTGCTTGACCAACGTTTCCTCATGCCGAGATGACTATTATAAAGACTATAGTATGTGCTTTAAATAAAATTCTACTAGAATATTTTACTTCTAAAAGTTAAAAGAGTAAGTAAATGAATTGACAATATTAAGATTCACACTACGATACGTTTAATAAGTATATTGATTGTATGAATGAAATTGTTAGGGTTCCGTACATTTTAAGGGAAAAAGGAACGCTTATAAGATTCCTTTGTTGTCCGTCTGTCTGTCTGTCTGTCAAGAGCCTTTATCTTAGGAATGAGATATCGAGATGAAATTCAAAGTATATACTCATGTCTGCGGCTCCATAATTTCTTGAAAAAAAAATTCGAGACCTCCAACTTTTGTACGGAACCCTCGGTGGGTGAGTTCAACTCGTGCTTGTCCGGTTTTTTTTATCTTGACGCAGAACAATCAGCGTGTGACTGTAATCGCGAAAAGTTGTGGGTTCCATCCCCACTCGAGAAAATTTAAAAACTTTGCACTCATATCGAGGCACAGTGCGGCGCTTAGTTCCGCCAATCAACACGCAATGCCTCCAGTATTCGGCGATGAGTGAGGAGAAAAGTGTCTCAATACTAGGCGTCCTCTGCCTACCCTACTCCATGCGAGATACAGCGTGAAACTGATAAAAAAAATCTTCACTTTGCCATCAAACATATACCTAAGTACTTAAACTCAAAAAAGTTAAAAGGGAACACCCAAAAAGCAGTAAATGAAAGGGCGCAAACTCTTAAAGGACTGAGAGCGGCTTCAAGATCGCTCAGCGAGGATTTAACGACGCCTGTTTCGGATAAGCTGGCACTTATACAACCACATATAAGTAGGTATATAATGTATATACATTCATATATTATATTCAAGACAGAATTTTGAGGAGTTTAATTTTAAACCCTTGTCTCTGTTAAGGGTGATAATTAAAATTGTCTATAGTTAAGTTAAGTTTATAAATTCAAGATGTATGAGTAAGTATTAGGCGGAAAGTGGAGAGGGAATATGGAACCTAATCTTAAGACACTGTCATCTGACCTGGGTTCCCTCTGTCTATACGGGATACAGCGTGAAGCTAAAAATATGTATTCGTAAATATTCTTTAGTTTTACTAAATATTAACTTTAAAAAAATCAGTTAAGAATTTTTTAAATGAATTAAATATAAACAAACATACAAAAAATTAATAATAAAATATTTTCTCTGCATAATTTTAATATAAATTGGATCATCATAAATATTAAATATAATAAGGATGTTAAACAAAAACTTTAATTATTTTTTTCTAATAAATATTTTATGTGCACGGCAACTTTTATTTAACTAATTATAATATATTTTTTTTAGCTTCACGCTGTATCCTACACATATCATGGTAAGCAGAGGGAACTTGGACCCTGGGTTAAGTCGCTCCCTTCCCATTAAAACACTGAATTCTGAAAGCATTATGTGTTGACTGGTGTGTGGCGAAACTCAATGCCGCGTTGCCAGAGCGAAGAAAATAAAATTCCTGGAGCAGAATCGAATCCACAACCTGTCGCGTTTACAGTCGGCACGCTTTTACCCTTGCGTCACGATTGTTATTATTATAATTATTATACTGATTATTATTATTTAATAATAACCTAATAAATTAAATCATAAATTAATCGGATCAGGGCTATGCTAGCATGCTTAATGTAGAACATGCGTTTTGATGTTGAAAGAGATTAAACAGATTTGTCACGGTGATACCGTTGTAAGTAGGTGTTGAACATAACATAAGAACGTGTCGACGCGTGACATGGAACATCTGATATGCCCAAGATTTAGTTACAGTTATTAAAAAAAAAATGGGCCAGTCGTGGGGCAGGGAAAAAGAATTTGACGCCAAAGGTTGCGGGTTTGATTCTCACTCTAGGAAATTAAATATTTCATTATTTCATTTCGTCGCTCTGCTAATTAGGTAAAGCGCGTGAGTTCTGCCACTCAATACATAATGCCTCCAGAATTCATCGGAAAATGGAGGACAGATTGTCTTAATGGAAACGGAGGGTTTTAACATTGGGTTCCCAGGTTCCAATTTATTAGGAGTGAGTAGGTATGACTACAATATTGTAAATATATTATGAAATACAATACTATAAATACTCTAAACTTAACAACTTAATACAGTATAAATACGATATATATGTACGAAGTATAATATAGTGGTAGTATAGTATACGTACGCCAACGTTGACAAATAGTTTATCTTTGACTTTTATCATGTTTAAATTGAAAGTTATAAAGTAGGACAAGGTGAAATATTGTTTTATTTGTTTGTTATAATTGAATAAATAAATAAATAAATATATACATATAAAAATATATACCTATATCGGTAAATTGAATTTGTTAACATCGCCATGGCACAATCCGCCTTCTGATCTAATTTATTTCTCATTATTTATGATTCTCTTTTCTATTTAACGCATTTTCCACATCTAGCAGAGTAAAAAAAGAAAACTTAGTGTTAAGACATTTCGTTCTCCAAATTAACCCCGAATTCGAGACATTTCGTGTCGATTTGTGGTACTCAACTTCATCCACTAGAGCGGCTAACCGAAAGTAATCATTCTCCTGAACGGGGTTCAAACCCATAGACTACAGCTATCGCATTTATATTCAGACGCTGTCCCACTGCGCCAAGATAGCTTTTTTATAAAATAAAATTGCAAAATAATAATTCAAAATTCAAATGCAAATGTTTTATCAAATAGGTATTTAAATATTCTGAATCTCATTGCCGCAACCTTTAATAGAATGTTGTTTTTATCGCTTTAATTTTTACTGTAAGCCGTCTGTCTAATCACCTAACTCAGTTAACATTGGACAAGGTTAAATAATAATAATAATAAGTTTCTTTTATATGCTAAATATAACATTTATATTTTCCTGACTTCGCTCTAGAGACGAGGCAAAGCGTGGCGTTGCGTTCCACCACTTAACACGGCAGAGTGAACCTAGTGTTACGACACTCCGTTCCCCGATTTCTTCCGAATTCTGGAGGCATTGTGTGTTGAGTGGCAGAACTCAACGCCGCGCTTTGC
>JAATLQ010001271.1:54835-75420 GCA_013421005.1 Heliconius erato x Heliconius himera
CGGGTAAATCAGTAAAATCGATCACTGAAAGTCCAATAAAAATCAGTTCAGTTATTCTGGACATTAGCTCGGGGAAATAGAAAGACAGACAGAGACAAAAAATATAATATTTTTTATTGTATTTAAGTATTATGTAAATAACCACATGCACTTGCAAAAACATAGCACAACACATTTAATTTTAATTCTTTTAAATATTTATTTTACTATGATGATATTAATAATGTAGCTGATTTTGTTTAATTTTTTTTTATAAATATTTTAATATAATTTTACTTATAATTTTTTTCATTCAAATTAGATATTTTCAAAAACAATTTCATAAATTATCTAATAGCATTCGTATAGTTCAAGGGGGCGAAGCCGCGTCCGGGTCCGCTAGTATAAATATAAATAAATATTTCAATCTCCTCGAGTGGGGATCGAACCCACGACCAGTCGGTTTTTACAGTCACACTTTGTGCCCCTGCGTCACAACTGGTCTCAAATATAATGTGAATAATATAAAGATATTCATTCATATAAACTACTATTTATTACAAAAAAAACTACAAATATTATACATTAAAGTAAAGTCAGTTGAAATATATAAGCAGTAATTCAAAGCAGTATTTGAATTCAACTTATACAAACTATAAACTTTAATAGTTAAAGAGCCTAAAATATCATTAGATAGTTACTTGGCTTTAAGTTGTACATTTAGAATATTAATAATTAACTTAAGTAATAACTCTTTGGTGAACGAAAATTAGTTTAGTTAGTATTAAATTCTGTCAAGATATAATATTTTGTCCGAAGTTAATTACGCTAAAAGGTACACAGTAACTATGTACGTCGTCGTCTGTAATCTATATATATAAAAGGACTTGTGCTGACTGACTGAGGTAAGACGCACGCAGAGCCGTAACCGCTGATGGTAGAAACGTGAAATTTGGGCAGATGTTTATTTTCATATTCTGGACATCCACTAAGAAGGGAATTTGAAAAATTTTAACCCTAAAAGGATGAAATAGAGGTTAAAAGTTTGTATGGAAAAAAAATTTAATCTGTACCGATTTTTATAAAATTTGAAATTCAGACTCTTAAAAATATTTCATTGAACACGTGTTTCATGCTTTTTAAGAATTCACCCCCTAAGGGTTTAAATAAGGGGTTGAAAGTTTATATGGAAAAATCTTTAAATTGCCACCGATTTTTATAAAAAATTAAATTCAGACTGTTAAAAATATTTTATTGAACACGTGTTTCGTGGTTTTTTTAGAATTCACTCCTAATAAGCGGGCGAAGCCGCACGCGCCCTCTAGTCTATATATATAAAAGGACTTGTGCTGACTGACTGAGGTAAGACGCACGCAGAGCCGTAACCGCTGATGTTAGAAACGTGAAATTTGGGCAGATGTTTATTTTCATATTCTGGATATCCACTAAGAAGGGATTTTGAAAAATTTTAACCCTAAAGGGATGAAATAGGGGTTGAAAGTTTGTATGGATTTTTTTTTAAATAAGCACCGATTCTTATAAAATTTTAAATCCAGACTCTTAAAAATATTTCATTGAACACGTGTTTCATAGTTTTTAAGAATTCACCCCCTAAGGGTTCAAATAAGGGGTTGAAAGTTCATATGGAAAAATCTTTAAGTCGCCACCGATTTTTATAAAAATTTAAATTCAGACTGTTAAAAATATTTTATTGAACACGTGTTTCGTGGTTTTTTTAGAATTCACTCCTAATAAGCGGGCGAAGCCGCGCGCGCCCTCTAGTAATATAATATTTTCATAAAACATTTTATATTTAGCTTCGCGCTGTATCGCGTACATAGAAGGGTAGGAAGAGGTAAGAGGGAACCTGGGAATCTAGTGTTAAGACACTCCGTGTTACGACACTCTGTTACCAGTGTTAAAACACTCCGTTCCCTTTCAGACACTTCACCACTTTCCACTCCATTTTAGAGGCGTTGAGTGTTGTGTCTGAATATAGCAGCACATCGTTTGACTGTAAAAATGAAGTTTGTGGATTCGATTCCTACTTGAGGGAATGATTTATTGTCCTCTTTCTAGAAAAAAACGTGCGAGGCTAAATGGCAACATGTAATGTCTCTAAAATTACGCAGTATGTTGCTCACTTCGTTCCCTACTTTCCACAAACGTCGTGCTTACAGTCAGACGCTGTGTTTCTACACTTCGACGAACTTTATTTTATATTAGATACTTATTTAGTAAACGTATAAAAATTTAAACCGACCAGGTTCCAGGAAACCGACCAGATGTCAGTTTCCAGGAGGCGCGGGTTCGAGTCCCGCCACGTTCAAATTTTTATCTAAATAAGTATTTGTCTTTCCTAAGTGTGGAATAACACATAAAACATATTAAAAATATTTATTTAATATTATTTACTGATTTAAATTACAAAAGTTTAGCGGCTTCTGACAAAGCGGAAAAATTAAAATAATTGATTGTGATTCGAACCTACAGCTATCACGTTTACAGTGAGACACTGTGGCACTGTGCCACGACGACCTTATTTATATAATGAATATAATTAATTCATCGAATATCATTCACTCGAAAATAAATAACATACCGGATTGATCTGCAGTCTGTACTTTGCTCTTTTGATAATAATGTTCTATCAACAAAGGCCATCAGAAACACATTAAACTTGTTATTGCTTGCAATATTTGCATATAAAATGTTTATTATATTTATTTCCCTTTTGAACCACTGCCCATTTTCGTCTATTTTAAAGTGCAATTGGGAAATGTGATTTTATGGATAATTCTAGATTCGATTCCCACTCGGTGAAATGTTTCAATTTAAAATATATTTTCGCCAGGACGGTCACGGCGTCGGTCTGTTAACGCGACGATTGCGAGTTCGAATGCCATTTGGGGAAAAAAATAATTAAATTTTGTCGCTCTGTCAACAAGACAAAACGTGGTATTGAGTTCCGTCACGCAATATCTCGAATTGGGAACAGAGTGTCTGAACACTAAATTCCCTCTGCATACGAAATACGGGATACTGCGTGAAACCAAAACAAAATAATATTAAAACATATTAAAATATCAATATAAAAGCCAAAAAGATTAATTTATTATGCAGAAATGTTAGTGAGAGTTGTTATTTAACGTAGGTTTACCTGTTGGCAAGGACATGCGGAACTGTAGGTACAACTTACAAGTGACATTCAACGTAGATCACCTTCACTCGATGTTAGTTCAATATTCGATTTAAAGTACATCAGGTTCAGAAAAAGTCACTTGCTGGTGTCCTTTCTACTTACCTGGAAATAAATTAGATTGTTTTAAATACTTTTAAAAGTTTATTTTATTATATGTATAATAGAATCAAATAAATCAGCTTCACGTTGTATCCCATACACAGCCAGATAGCCAGAGGGTAGCCAGAGGGAACCTAGTGTTAAGACACTCCCGTTCCCCACTTTCTGCTGAATTCTGGAGGCGTTGCGTGTTGAGTGGCAGAACTCAACGTCGCGCTATGCCTGGACACCAGAGCGAAGAAATGGAAATATAGGTTCCCTCTACCTACCCTGCTGTTTGCGGGATATAGCTTGAAACAATTTTTTTTTATTTATAATTACTAGACAGAATATACTAAGTAATTATACAGTTACAGGAACTTGAAATAAATATTTATTTAGAAAACGTATAAAAATTTGAAGGTATAAAAATAAAAAATGATACGTATAAAAAATTTACCGTAGCGGGACTTGAACCCGCGCCTTTTGGAAACCGACCAGGTCGGTCCCGCTACGTTGAAATTTTTATACATTTTCTAAATAAGTATTTTTCTTTCCTAAGTGTGGAATAACACTTTAAAAATGCTAAAAATTAGAAATAATTATTTTAGGGAACTAATCAGATCCCACCACAATTATGTAATGAAGTTTAAAAGCCTCACGGAATTTCCGAACGTGTTAAATAGCTTACATTCTATTAAAATGGATGTTTTAATACTTTAGAAATTTGTATAATATATTTTAGAATATTTTCCTTGTTAATGAGAGTTTATGTAATTTTCATAGACTGTTACTGACACTACTGACATAGACCGAATTCCTTTTGTTATAAATATAATTTTAATATAGCATATACTAAATTATATTATAATTTAATGTAATTTAACTATACAGTTTCATAGTTTTTCAAGCCCACTATAGGCTCCCTATAGTGGGCGTTGAGTGGTGGTACTCAACACCGCGCTTTGACGTCGAGGCAGGAAGATTTCCTCGAATAGGAATCGAACCCACAACCTGTTGTGATTACAATCTATAATTAATTTTACTGTTAAATAAGCTGCTTATCATAATTTCATAATTTTGTTGTGATTATAATACTTTCACGGGGTAAATTATTTAAACAGTTGCTCTAAATTCGCTGAGATAATTGGAGCGTGCTAATATGAGGCCTTGGATATTTATGGTACATGACGGTAATGTTATTGTTCTATAATAATAGATACATATGATTTTTTTTCTTTTACTTACAATATGCAAAGAAAATGAGACAAACTGAGAAATGGATGACTTTTACAAAAAAATGCATTTTTATGCATGTGACTGTAAATGCGAAAGGTTGTGGATTCGATTGTTACTCCAGGAAACGAAACCACTCAACATGCAATGTTTCTAGAATTTGGCGGAAATTGTAAAGTGTAGTGTCTTAACACTAGGCTCCCCTGTCTGCACGGGATACAGCGTGAAGCTGATTGATTATTAAGAAGAGGCATTTAAAGTTATATTTAAAATATAAAGAAGCCTCTATACATAACAACACCGTAGTATCGATTATAATTCGTTTATATCTGAGTAAATCTTGGCTATTGCAATAAGGACACGTTCCATTTTTGTGCAAAAGAGATGTTTTTTTAGCTTCATGGTGCATATAGCAGAATAGGCATGGGGAACCTGGGAACGTAACGTGAACACAATACGTTCCCATTAAAATAATTCCGCTCTCCGCCAAATTCTAGAGGCATTGCGTGTTGAGTGGTGGAGCTCAACGCCGCACTTTGCGTAGTTACCGGGACGAAGACATAAAAAATTTAATATTTCATTTCCTCTTTTGGGAATCGAACCCACAATCTGTTGCTTGTGCACCAGCACCCCGACTTTCTTCAATGCAAGAAGGTATAATATAATTCTATAGAAGTTAATTCTATGTCCAAGTTAATTGCAGGCTGAATACTATTTTCCAGGTCAATACCGCCGTTGACTGCGTATTGTTCTGTATTGACTGCCTATAACATTAATAGTTCGACCTAAATTAGGAATAGCCAGTACAATATAGTAAAATATAGGCTTATTCTGTTTTGTTTTGAACTAAATAGAATTTCCATAATACGTTCATTGGTTAGGTAGCTTTGCTGGCTCTGTGGAGGATAAGGTTACAGGTTCACTTTATCTAGATTATATGACAAAAATATAGGGGTGACAGTCTTATGCTTTATATATTTTTCGTAATTTGCTAGGGAAAAAAATCTACGGTAACATATTTCCTTCATCGTCTCAATTTTTTTTTTTAATTTAGTTTCACACAGTATTCCACACACAGCAAAGTGTCAAGTTTCTTCCGTTTCCGATTTTCCATCAGAAAATCTGGAAGCATTGCATGTACAATAGTCGCGGTTTGCCTCGTTACCAGAGCGAAGAAATGAAAATATTAAATATTTCATTTCTTCGAATGGATGTCGAACCCACAACCTATCGCGCTTACAGTCCCACGCTTGTGCCCTTGCGCCACGACGGGCTTCAATCCTCAAATAAATTTTCAACTAAAAAAATATGTGGCTGGAATGCAGAACTTAACACCGAGCTGTGTCGCAGCAGACGAAGCTAACATTTTTCCAATAAATAGAAATGCTCTCATAAAGAAAATTCGAATAAACATATTTGCCTTTCTATAAATAAAAAAGTAATAATTTTTCACCGTTTTCTTCATTTCGGTGAAAAAGAAAATATATGAGTAGAAGTGATTTTATTTCCGCTTTATTTTTGACGTGTGAAATCAAACAGAAAGTAATGTTGATTGTTTAAAGTATGTATATACCTACTATGCTATTGGTACAAGAGGTACTGATGCGAAAAACGTTTGTATTACAAGAGAATTTTTTTGTAGACTGTACCAACCTACTATGATAATAGGCTTGTGTCTTTAAATATTGGAATATTAGTATGAATTTTCGTCTATTTTTTAAAAGTTATCTTGTATTTCTCATATTTATATTTGTAAAAAAAATACGTAGACACAACTGATGCAAATTTCACATAAGTCTATCATTATTCACAAAACATAATTTTACAGATTATTATTAGAGGAATAATGATTGAAAAGGACGGAGAATAGAGAATTTCTATTCTATATATCATTACGTTCTTTCTGTCTATTCTGTAAGATAATGGTCTCGCGAACAATCATATCTTTAGCTGTATGTGTGAACAACAAAATGAAAATACTAAAAACTTCCTAGAGAAAATCGAATCCACAACCATCGCGTTTAGTCGCACGCAGCGCATCGCATAACATCCACGAGGATGCAAAATAAATAATAGTAAAATATAGAGAAACGAGATCAATAAACAACTGCTATATCGTCAAGCAACACATTGAAAGGGTTTAACGAACTCTCGATATCGATAACTTTATACGTAGCGTTGAAATATATTGCACAAAAAAATTATGGACTGGTAACATTTAAAATTAAAACAATTTGACATTTTAACATGCAGGTAGAAGTTAAATGTCAAAAGACTTGTTTTAAGTGTTTAAGAGCTACAAACAAAACAATAGCGCGTAATATAATTTAAAGCGCTGCGTTGAGTTCCGCCACCTAACACGCAATGCCTCCAGAAATTGGCGGAAAATGGGGATTGGTGTGTCTTAACACTAGGTTCCCTCTGCCTACCCTACTGTGTGCAGGATTGTGCGTGAAGCTGAAAAAAGAAACAAAACAAGTGAATTGGTGTTGGCGATATAACTTATAAGTGGTTTCTAATTGATTACGTGTAGCTTGTACTAGTGTAATATATTATTAAGTTTTAAAGTATAAGATATGGTGCTTACTTAGCTTTAAAAAAATTTAATATCTTTTAAAATTGTCTAATTTCGTAATGGATATTTGTTACGGTTTAAGTAAACTCGAATATTATCCATCGAAATTAAACTTTTATTATTAATACTAAAAATAATGTTAATATATTCCAAATACTTATTAGTGCTTACTTATAAATCAACTGCTAATCTAAACAGAATGTAAAAAATTCACATACTTTTTTCTAGTAACGCGATAAAACGCGGCGTTAAGTTTAGCCACTCAACACTGAATGCCCACGGATTTTGGCGAAAATTGGGAAACGGAAGTGTCTTATTGGGAAAAGAGTATCTTAACACTAGGTTTCTACGTTCCCTCGATATAGAATACAGCGTGAAGTTTAAAAACATCTCTATAGAATCGATAGAAAGCGTACTTACAACAAAATAATCGGATTTTTGTTTGATATATGAACTCAGAAATAGCAAATACATCAAAAGAGGAGTACGTGGTGGAGGAGGAGAGGGAGGAGCAAGAGGAGGACTCACAGTCCGACCTAAATCAAGAAAATCCCTCTATACCATGTCGAACATACATACGTCAAAGCTAAGTACATAATCCACTGAGAAAGCAGTCAACAATAAATCTACCGCCAAGAGTAAATAGATAAGGGTTTTTCTTACTTTCCATTATTGAACTTGCAAAGTAAATATAAGTTAAAGTTTTGGGTTTAAGGGTAAAATTTGTACGATTTGACATATTTTTTTTAACATAAAGTGGATGGATATTTACTCAAACTTAGTGTAGAAACTATTCTTAGTGTGCCTTAATTTATTTCTGTCTTTTTATAATTCTACGTAAGAGAATTTGGCGATGAGCAACTCAATTGTTACTTACTGCCTATATATACAATATACGTGAGAAACCTAACGTAGCTACTAAAAAAATATATTCTATTCTTCTATTCTATTGTAATCTTTATTCTCTTCTTTTTTTTAGCTTCCCTTTGTAATCCAGATACTGCAAGGTAGGCAGAGGAAGGAGCAGGATTTCCCCATTTTCCGTCACTGGTGGTACTTTGCCTTATTACCAGAACAAGGAAAACAAATATTAAAATCACTTATTCCACCGATTGGGAACCAACAACCACATGCCCATGCGCCACAACTGGCCTCAATTTTGTTTAATTTAAAAAGGCATATAAGGCATTCCTAAATAAATAAATACGAAAAAAAATCTGGTCCCAATTTCTGCTACGTTGAAAAGGTATTCAAAGACTCCAAAACATATTACTCTCTCGACGTAGGCATAGATTACAATTCGCGGCACGCCTCCGCCTGATAATGATAAGCGAATTACTCAGAAACGGTCCAAATAACATCGCTTCTTTGAGCAAAATGAGAATGAATTTGTAATAAATCTTGTGGTGGTTCTAAAAATGTTTAACAGACGTTTCCATGATGATCAAACAGATGAAGCTTGGATATTACAATAATATGTTTAACTTCACGCTGTAGCAGAGAAGGCGGAGGAAACCTGGGAACCATGTGTACTCCATTCTCATTAAGACACTTCCAGTCACCACTATCCGCCTAGTTTTAGAGGCATTGTTTGTTAAATATAATAATATTGAAATGTATTTTTAGCAAAAAAATATTATTACATTAATATTTTGAAAATCGTTATTAATTATTATCTACTACTAATTGATTAATGTTTGTGGATGGTATAACTATAGTCATGTATCTGTTTAGAGGACACGCAGGACTTAAAAAAACGTTAGGTTGTACGTTCAAATCTCTCTAGATCCAATCTTTAGATTTATGATAGGATATCTATCTATTTATCTACTGCAAATTTGGTATTAAACAAAGACAATCTAGTGTTAAATTTCACACTTTCGTCGCCACTTTTCAATTAAATAGAGACCTGTATATACAAATATAAAATTCAGACGATAAATAAAAAAAGTTCATTTAAACACTTTCTTTAAGTAATTTTAATAGGATTACACTTCAACTTTGTTAAGCATTTAAATGCTTAACAGAGTTGTAAGAAACTACTGTACACAGGTAAACTGGTATAGTTAAAATAAAACTTAGAAATAAACTTAGTTCTAACCAACATAAAATATGATAAGGGATAGGAACAGGAAAGCGATTGAATTATAACTTCCAGTATAAAATATAGCCAATAAATGTCTAACTTATATGTCACATATAATAATAATGTAAATAGTATCCGGTTGTACGCGAAGTATTAAAATATTATCAACAGTATTGAAGTATAGGCCAATAACATATTTATGTAGACGACAAAAATATCCCGTGGTGATATTTATGGCTATTCATAGCTGGAAAACATTTTTCTTATAATTTCTTCATATATATATATATACATTAACAAGTTGTACATCAAAACATCTAAAATCAGGTTTACGTTGTATCTCGCGTTGAGGTAGGCAGGCAATGGGAACATAGTGTTAAGACACTCCGCTCCCCATTTTTCAATTCGTCGGTGTTGAACTCAACGCCGGGCTTTTTATTTTTGTCTTGGCGCCAGAGCGAAGAAATAAAAATATTAAGAAATAAGAATATATTCCTTCGAATGAGGATCGAACCCACAATCGTCTAGTTACAGTCACAAAAAAAACAAATGATCAAACACAAAGCAATATTAAGGTCACTATTTCCTCACTTTGCATGAGGCACGTGTATTATTCAAATATCACCACATCAGCATCAGTAGTATGTTTAAGTATTCTACGATTTTAGTATTATATTTTTTTTAATAAAGTATTATATATAGCACGATAGGCAGAGAAATCCCGGTGTTAAGACACTCCGCTCCCCAGTTTACGCCGAATTCTAGAGGCATTGCGTGTTGTGTAACAGAACTTAACGCCCCGCTATGCCTCTGCGCTATGGCGAAATGAAAAATATAATATTTTATTTCGTCGAGTGGAAATCGAATACACGACCTATCGCGTTATGCGCCACAACCAGCCTCAAGATATATATAAATTATTTACTATATATAGGATTATAATAATATTATATTTCAATAATTGTCAAATAATTGTAAATATGAAGTTTATAATTATACAACAGCACGGTTTTCACAACATTTCGGACCACAAACCACAAATATCCAATAACATAATTTTCATGTGAAGGTAGGTTATTATACATATAAGCTTGCAAATTAATTAGGAAACTATATGTTAACTTATTATAGAAAAGCTTATAATTTTCCTTCTCATCGTTAGTAAGATATAGAAAAATATATGAGATGAAAATATGAGATGAAAATATTATGAGAATGATTTGGTCCAACATCTTATTTTTTATAGCTTCATGCTGTATCCCGCACGAAGCAGGGTAAGCAGATTGAACCTGAGAGTCTAGTGAGAAGAAAGTGGGGTACGAAAGCACCTTAATGGAACTGGAATGTCTCAACATTGGGTTCCCTGGTTCCCGCTACCACCCTCACGCTGTATACTGCACACAACAGGGTAGCCAAAGGAAACCAGGGAAGGGATTGTTAGGACACTCCGTTCCCACTTTTCGCCATATTCTGAAAGCATAGCGTGTTAACAGAACTCAACGCTGGGCTTTTGTTTTGGTGGCAGAGAGAAGACGAGAAAATATTAATTTGAATAAATATTTCATTCCCCCTAGTGGGAATCGAACCCACAACCAGTCGCGTTTACAGTCAAACCCTGGTGCCACTGCGCCACGACGGCCTCGTATTACGATGGCCTATATTCATCATTTAAAAAAAACATATAATTCATAAAGATATATATAATAACCTTATTTGTACTAGTTTGTTGTGGAGTTCGTGTATTGTGACAACAATACGTACAGTAAGTACGTCGGAAGGTTTAGCTAGCTAGCTATAAATCTGCCTCGGCCAGAGAATTTCTAAAAGCGCAGTTTCCCCCCGTCCAAAGCCAGCTTGATCTCTCATAAAACAACCTCGGCTTTCGTTCATCGAATTGCTGTTTGTATACATTCATTTGTTGTTTTTTGAATATTTTAGTTATTTACATAAGACTGTATTGAAATTTATTTTAATAATGGATTTGAAGCGGCAAATTTAAAAGTCTTTGTTTATATTGTAATTTTAGCACTAGGTGCAAAAACATACATATTTTTCTTGTTATTAATGTAAGACTTTTATTTCTCAGGCGCAGTGAATATAGCTTTCATTTCTTGTCATTATTTTTTCAAGGTTAACTATTTAATTAATATTTTTATTATGCCCTATACGGTTATAAAAATGAAGACAAACCTTCCTGCAAAGCTGATAAGCAATAAAACAAGGACCTCGATATTTTATTGAGAAAAATTCTCTCAAATATTATTCTTGACTGATATTCAAAGGAATATTTTATAAAAATCATGCTATGGCCATAAAGTTCATTTTTGTGCGTAAGCTTTCAACTGATGAAGTCGTGTTCCTTGTAATTCAAGAAAATATTGATAAGATTTAGTCAGAAAATGAAGAAAAAGAACGAGCTTGTCTTGAACTGAATTCCGGATATGGGTTCAATTTCATACATCTATGTGTATCATCAACATGTAATTTCTATAGAAATTTTATAAGGATAAGAAAATAAAGACACTATAACGTTGTTTTTTTTAAATATTTATTAGTAAATTCATAAAATAGTAATCCGCTTTAGGCAACGCGCAGCGTTGAGTTCCGCCACTCAACACGAAATACCTTATTCGGCATTAAGTGGAGAACGGAGTGTCTTAACACTAGGCTCTCTCAGCACATCCTGCTGTAGGCGGTAAACAGCTTAAAGTAATGAGAATCAACTAGTATTTACATAATTTTATATTTGTAAATACGGAGTCTAAAATCTTTTAAATTTTAAATTAAATAATTTACATAGCCGAAGTCAACATTTCACTGTAACATTGTAATAATATTTAGCTTATTTATAGAATGAATGTATCTGGAAGTTGAGCTTTTGCTTTTGCAAAATTAAAATATGCTAAAATTATGTACGAAGTTAACAGAAAAAAAAACAATTATGCAGAATTTATATGAAAAAATAACATAAACAGGAAACCGTGGAACTAGTTCACGAATATCGCACAAAACTTTTATAAAGCCGGAAATAACATTTTACCTTCATATTGGCATGTTACAGTTTAAATTATTTTGGTCATAAGCCGAAACAAAAATGTCTACATAAATAAATCAGCTTCACGCTATATCCCGTACATAGCAGGATAGGCAGAGGGAACCCACTTTTCGCCGAATTCTGGAGGCATTGTGTATTGAGTGGCGGAACACAACGCCATTTTTTGCCTTGAAACCAGAGCGAAATAATGGAAATATAAATTTAAAAAAATAATAATTTCCTCAAGTGGGGACGGAACCCACAACTAGTCATGTGTCTACCTACTATACAGAAAAAAAATGTATACATAGGAACTGTAATAGAAATAATTGTTAAACATTACGACCAAGACCATATGGAATATTTCTATCTATTATCATATACTTTAGTACATTAAAAGAGTATGTTATTATCAATTTAATTATACATAATAGTATTGGCACTAATTGGCAAATTGAGTAGATTCACTAACTTTATATATTTTATAAGTTTAACATATAAGAAGTACTGTTAAATATCACTAGCAACACTGTATAGAATTATTCAATTTCCTTTTGCGTAACTTTTATTTTAAGACCTATAAACAATGTTATTCTCAATTCAATTATAGCTAATAATTAATTACACATTGAATTATATAGTATATAGATAAATACATTATGTAAAAGAGCCACTGTTGAGTTTCTTGCCGGTTCTTCTCAGCAGAACTGCCTTCCGAACCGGTGGTAGCTTCTTTTTTGTTTCCATGTTAATTCGACGATTCAAAAGTGCTTATAAGAGTTTATTTGAATAAGTAATATTTTGAATTTGAATACTTTAATGATTGTATAAATTTATCACATAAAAGTTGCTCATTTGACAGTATGTCCAAATATATATAAATAGACAATTTCGATAGCCATGATCAGTCGAATAAACTAAGGGACCGTTCAAGTATTACGTAAGCACTGTAGGGGAGCGGGGGGGTCTTGGGTTTGCTTATTTTTGATGACATGGGGAGTGGGGGGTCTAGCTAGTAATTACGTAAGCAGAAGTAATTTATTTTTCATATATTTTATGGCTGTATTCGATAGACGATATAACTATTAGTTTTATAATATATATACAAAGTTGGGTGAATTAAACTAAATCACGAAACACGTGTTCAATGAATTATTTTTAAGAGTCTGAATTTAAAATTTTATAAAAATCGGTGCTCATTTAAATTTTTTTTCGTACAAACTTTCAACCCCTATTTCATCCCTTTAGGGTTAAAATTTTTCATATTCCCTTCTTAGTGGATTTCCAGAATTCGAAAATATAAATCTCACGTTTCGACCAAATTTCACGTTTCGACTATTAGGGGTTACGGTTGTGCGAGCGTCTTACCTCAGCCAGTGGGAACATATCCTTTTATATAAATGCAGATACAAATAAAATATCAATAGAAAATACCTTAAAAAAAATTATATGCTAATGTTTACGTAAGCATTGGGGGAGGGGGTAAGAGGATTGCTTATTTTTGATGACATAGGGGAGGGGGGGGTCAATAATTGCAAAAAAACTGCTTACGTAATACTTGAACGGCCCCTAAACAGAATGTGACGCTGCTCGTTTTATTATTCCCATATTCAAACCACTACTGGAACATAATACAAAAAATATAAGCTTAGCCACCTTTATTATTAGTGGGTTTTTGTCCAGTAGTCATATGATATCAAAAAAAAATAAAAAAAAACAAATGTCTAAGGAAATTATAAGTTATTACTTACGACTGCAACATGATCATACATTCCCTTTGTAAATCGCGATTTTGGCCTTCGGTATTAAAATATCAATTTGTTTTATAAATCGTGCTTTTGTATTTTTCAGTATATTAAATCAGCTTCACGCTGTATCCCGCACACTGCAGAGGGAACCTAGTGTTAAGATACTACGTTCCCCACTTTCTGCGAAATTCTTGAGGCATTGCGTGTAGGGTTGCTGAACTCAACGCCGCGCTTGTCCTTGACACCAGAGCGAAGAAATGAAAATATAAATGTAAATAAATATTTAATTTCCTCCGATCGAACGCACAACCAGTTAATTTTACAGTCCCACTTTGTGCCCCTGTGCCACGCCTGGCCTCAAGTAAACATCAAAATGTATATAAAGTAAAGAACATTTTTTTTTTAAATTAATATTAAAAGCAACAATTTTAACAATCACTTTAAAAGAAGGCTAAATATATATATATATATATATATATATATATATATATATATATATATATAAAAACAGAGTATTAATTAAAAACTAGAGTATAGAGAATAGAGTATTAATTGAAAACATATTAATTGAAAAATCGACGCTTTCATTTTACCAGGCTACATAATACTTGAAACCGTTGTCCAAATTTAGATCAGTTTATACAGGAAAGCTAATTAGAACGAATCCAGCAATAGGGTCTGATATTCAAATATTTACCAGATTTACTTTAGAAATTGAATAGAAATTAAAATAGGCTTTATTTTAAAATGGAAATGCTTATTTATCTGCGTAGGCTGTTTGTGGTGGTAAGACTGAAAGATAGTTAAGTTTCTTAGAAGGAAGATGAATGTTTAGTGGAGAGGAAAATTTATTTATAAAATCAAATAAGCTTCACGTTGTATCCCGCACACTGCAGGATAGGCAGAGGGAACCTACTGTTAAGATACTCCGTTCCCCACTTTCTGCCGAATTCTGGAGGCATTGCGTGTTGAGTGGCAAAACTCAACGCCGCGCTTGTCCTCCACACCAGAGCGAAGAAATGGAAATATAAATTTAAGTAAATATTTCATCTTCTTGAGTGGGGATTGAACCCACAACCAGTCGGTTTTACAGTCACACTTTGTGCCCCTGCGCCACGACTGGCGCTTATTTATTCTTGCATATAATTATCTCACCGCTAATCAAGCATCTGGTATGGCGTTGAGAACACTCAACACGCAACGCATCAAGAATTGAGCTGAAAGTGAGGAACGGAAGTATCTTAATCCTAGGTTCCCAGGTTCCCCCTGTCTAACCTACTATCTGCAGAATATAGCGTGATGATAAAAAATATATAAATATAACTCTTTATAAATACAATCATTAAATTAACAAGGTTTACTATCTAACTAAATAACAATGTTAATTTGATATGAAGCACAAACAAGATAATTATAAATTATGTTCAAATACAAGTAGAATATTATATGAGGATAAGTGAAATAGAAATATTATTTAGATATTTTAAAGTCTTATTTTACTATTACATATTTTAGTCCAGTAGTTTAAATTTTAAATGGTATTTTGGCATAGATTTATTAATGTTAAGAATACGGGGATGACTTCATTCAACTTATCGTGTATTTTTACCTTTACTGTATATATATAGGCACAAAGTGTGACTGTAAAACCGATTGGTTGTGGGTTCGATCCCCACTCGAGGAGATGAAATATTTACTTAAAATTTATATTTCCATTTCTTCGCTCTGGTGTCGAGGCAAAGCGCGGCGTTGAGTTTTGCTACTCAACACGCAATGCCTCCAGAATTCGGCAGAAAGTGAGGAACACTAGGTTCCCTAGGTAGGCAGACCTACCCTGCTATGTGCGATACAGCGTGAAGCTGTTCACTGTGTTATTCATTTATTTTACGTTTACGTAGACAGAGGAAATAAAATTAATGTCAATTTAAACAATAATAATTACATATATGAAAAAAACCTTCACACATCTATTTTGATATATTTGACATAATTAAGTTGATTAACATATCCTTTTTTAAAATTAACGAACGTAGTCCCAATTGTTAGGCTTAATTGCTAAAATTTTCAATTGCTAAAATGTATATTTAAATTTACATTTTCATACCTACGCTTTGGTGACGAGACACAGCGCGGCGCTCAACACGTAATGCTTCCAGAATTCTGCGGAACGAAGTGTTTTGACACTAGGTTCCCCCCGCCTACCCTTATGTGTGCGGGATACAGTGTCAAACTGAACTATTCTTGTTTACTGTGACATAGTGCAGTTATGACAAGTAAACGTACCAAAGAGAATTCAGTCATTAATGTTATACAATACCTACTATATTTCATTAAAATATTTGCCATAGATTTTCTATAGACAATAATTTTAAAGACATAAAACAGAAACCCGAATTAATTAAATTCTGAGATATTCGAACTTATCAACCCTCCATATAAAATTAAATGTTTTAGGTACTTAAATTTGAACAATACTCCATAAGGAGTTCAATTTGTTCTTTAACATGTTTAATATTCACATTTCAATTAGAGCTAACTCGCAACGATTGAATTTTCCTGTCTTAAGAGAAAGTTATAACAATAATACTTCGTTTTGTAAAGTTTCTTATATACGCCATTCCGAACATATTTATCACGTGCGTTATATACTGAATTAATATTATGAGAACATTTATATTATTTTCATATGTATGTTCTATATAATATATAAATTATAATATATTTTCTATGTACTTGAGGTCAATCGCGGCGCAAAACACTCAACTTTGGTATGTAGGGAAGAATAAGCGAGCACTAAAAAGTTTTGTAGTGGTATTTCATAATCTTTCTATTGGCACTGGACAAAATATCAAAAACCAGATGCAGAATTTAGTGTTAAGCCTATCCGTTGTCATTACGATACTTCCGTTCACTTTCTGCTGAATTCCGGAGGCACTGCGTGTTAAGTGGCGTAACTCAAAGCCGCGCTTTACATCGAAGACACCAGAGCGAAGAAATGAAAATATTAAATACGTCATTTCTTCGAATGGGAATCGAACTCGCAACCTATCGGGTGTGCAGTCATACGCGTGTGGCCCTGCGCCACAAATGGCCTGTCCAATATTGGTATATTTTGGTATTATAAATATTTCAATTATTAATTTAAATAAAATATATTACTTCATATAGTCGTCTATGTAACGCGCTAAGAAAATAAAAACTCCATTACGAAATTTCATACTGCAAAAAGAACCCTCATAATTTTAGGTGTTAAGTATCGTAACCTAAATTCTGAGTGAATTTTGCACGCGACAGTATTTTAGACTGAAATATATATTAAAGTAGTTCTACTTGGCAAAAATCCAATCACCGTAGTAATTATGGTTTTTCGCTTATCATATATTTTAATACAGCTGTCTCTAACATCTGTTATCAGTTGTGATAATTAATGAACTTCAAGTGTTTAATAGAATTTGTTTGGATATTTTTTAGGTTAAAAAATATCTACATGAACCCGTTGTGCCCCTGCACAAGTTTGGGACTGTAGACGCAACGGTTGTAGATTCGATTCATTCAATTCGCTCGGGAAAATTAAATATTTTATATTTACATTTCCTCATTCCGCTAACGAGGCAACACGCGAGGTTGAATTCCGCCACTCAACACCAATGCCTCGAAAATTTGGTGAAAGTCAAGAAGTGTAAATCGAACCAGCATATGTCGGATTTTTATAGGCAAATAAAAATGTTTTGATAGACGTCTTTCAGAACAGTAATTCATTTTAAGGTCAAAGATGAATATCAACTTAATAACTGATAATATAGGGTAAAAGTCACGCTCTAAAACTGCACCAAGCACGATGCTATCATTATTATTTATTATTATACCTTAGTGCTTATAGATAAAGACTAAGGTAAATATGACGTGTTATTTTTTACATAGCGGGATTTGAACCCGCGCCTCTTGGACGGTTTCCAAGACGGTTCAAATCCCGCTACGTTCTAATTTTTATATGTTTTCTAAAAAGTATAATGTGGTATTTTTCTTCCATAATTTATGCACTTTGGACCCAACTTTTTTAAGTTTAATAAGCTATCTCTTCACGCTAAATTTCTTTTTGTAACACAACTTAAGACTAATCTTAATTTTCATATAATTTAATTTGTCTGTTCTTCTTAAGGGAGTTTATTTTTTATGCCAGTCGTGGCGCAGGAGCACAAGTGTGTGACTGTAAATGCGCCTGGTTATAGTTTCAATCCCCATTCAAGGAAACGAAATATTTATTTAAATTTATATTTTAATTTCCTCGCTCTGCTGTCGAGGCAAAGCGCGGCGTTGACTTCCGCCACTCACTCACTCACACAGGCAATGTCTCCAGATTTCGACAGAAAATAGGGAACGGTGTGTCTTAACACTACGTTCTCTCCACCCACCCTGCTGTGTGCGGGATATAGCGTGAAGCTGAGCTAACGTACCAATATTTAAAATTAATATATTTATAAGAAACTGACTATTGCAATATTAAATAATAATTTTGATACTAACTGCTAATAGTAACAACATTCTCATACATTCTAAGCTTTACATAATTCAGAATTCCACTTGCGCGTAACGAGCGTTCGGTAATTCAATACGCAAATTAGATTTGCTTAAATTGTAAACAAAGGTTTTGGTAAAATAATAATAATAATGAAAGGAGATTTAAATGATTAAAATATACAAAATATTGAGATCAGTCGTGGCGCAGAGGCGGAATCGGGGAATGTAAACATGACAGGTTGTAGGTTCGATTTTCACTCGAGGAAATAGTAGATATTTTAATTTCTTCGCTCTAGTGTCGAGGCAAAGCGCGGCTTTGAGCTCCGCCACATAACTTGCAATACCAGAATTCGGCGGAAAATGGCGAGCGGAGTGTCTTAACATTAGGTCCTTCTGCCTAACCCGCTACGTACGGGATACGAAGACAACTAAGAGACAAATTACTTAAGCGAGATTAAAGTATCTATTTATAACTTCAATCCGGTTTAAAATTTTAAATATTATCATGTTTTTTCTAACCACCCTGTGTGTTTCGTAGTGCTAACGTATACGTAGTGTACGTATTATAGATATATCTTTGTATACAAATGTTTATAAGCCGTCACTTATAGAGAGTGCCAGGCTAATTAATAACTCTGTATCCATTATACCTTGATAGTGAATAAATCAAATCAGCTTCACGCTGTATCCCGCACACTGCAGGGTAGGCAACATGAACCTAGTGTTAAGACACTCCGTGGGGGTTGATAGTGGATTACAATAATGAAATTAGAATACAATTTTTATATAATTTTCTACATTATACCTACGGATGTTTGAGATTTATCTAATATTTAATAAATTAAATTTGAGAATTTGAGGCCGTCGTGACGCACGGGCACAATGTGAGATTGTAACGCGACGGTTGTGGGTTTTGATCTTCACTAGTGTAAATTAATTATTTTTATATTCTTTATTAATATTTCATTTCCTCGCTCTAACGAACTGACGAGGCAAAAGTGCAGCGTTGAGTTCCACCACTTACGCAATGTCTCGAAAATTAAAGATAATAGAGAGCATAGTGCCTTAATACTATGTTCTCTCTTCCTACCCAGCTACATTCGAGATACAGCGTGAAGTTGAGAAAAAAATGTGAGAAATAGGTACTCAGGATACAAACAGTGTATTGACACGAGTCCATTTCATTCGCTTTGACTCTGAGATCTCCAGTTAGATATAACATTTTTTTATGTACATATATAGGGATGTTACTTTTAAGACTATAATAAAATATTATTTAAAACACAAAGAAATATAAATGAGAAATGCATTGCATTTCGCACAAGGTAAAATAAAACGTAGGTAATAAAGTCTTGGTTCACCTTCAAGTTATTTTTGTATATTATAATACGTCTTGATAAAACAACTTTAATTATAATGTAATTAACTTCATCATAAAATATTCTTTAATCATAAACTATATTAAATATTCCCAAGAATATATTATCACAAATTAAAAACACAATACAATGTCTAACAAACTATGATATAATGAACATAAAATCAAAATTAAATCAGCTTCAAGCTGTTTCTCGCACACTGCAGGGTAGACAGAGGGAACCCTACTGCGGAAAGTGGGAAACACTCACACTGTAACTGATATCCCAAACACCTTTTAAAATATTATTTAATAAATAATGCCTTGGCTCGTGATGTGTCTAGTGGTTAGAACTCTTTATAGTTGCGATCGTGAAGAACCCAAAATCTTTTAGAGATTCAGAGGAAACAGTGTTAAGAATTCCATATTATGCCATTAGAAGGTATCGCTTTAATAAGATATTTGCCATCAGAAGTTGTTCTTGTGTCAGTTATTTAGATAACTGTAGACTCGACAATATAACATTGTCATAGCTCGAAGCTCGTCCGAAGATAAGCCAAGAGTGCGTCCTATCTTCCTCTCCACTATAACTGCGAACTAGTTATAATAAAAGGAAGAAAGAGTACGGGCCCCTCCCCGCCCTACACCGTGAGTTCCGACCAGACCGTGGCTTTACAGTCATCGTTGAACCCTCCGGGACGTTTGTGTGTGATCTTTCCGAAGGTAGTTGTTACGCTTGTTTATATTAAGATTATATTAGAATGGTGATTCG
>JAATLQ010001275.1:0-18302 GCA_013421005.1 Heliconius erato x Heliconius himera
AAAAAGAGAACTATGCTGGACATTCTGTAAAGAAAAACTGGCCGATCGTCAGACAACCAATACCAGAAGTTATGCTGGACTATGTAGGGCACCTACCCGGTTATGTAGGCGCAAAATTTGCGTCTAAATATAGACATCCGACATGTTCCTCACGGTGCCACACCATGTGCGTAAAATGTAACATGTATCCTATGTATTTTGAAAAATAATTGCTTCGAAAGTTATCTCACTAAGAAGAATTTTAGTCCTCATTGAAATCTTAGGTACACATATGTGTAACCATGTTTTTTTAAATTTCCAGTTGAATAAAAAAAATAAAAAAAATTATGTGTTTTATTTTAACCCAAATGAACTCAAAAAACTCATAAAATATATAATTACACTTTTTTTTCGAGCCCAGATCTCAAGAGGTTATATGAAAGATGTGTATACATATAATTATTAGTATATAAAGTGTTTCTGTCATCATCACTTTAAGTGAAGCCACAGTTTTAACTACTCTATAAAAACCTAATACAATTAAAGAAAGAGATATTTTAAAATAAAATAATTAATAAAATTATCGTTGTAAAATAAAACGCCATTTGTCAAGAATGCCGCACACAGACTATCTATCAAAGCAAAAACGCCGCACACGTGTCCTTAACGAAATGGAGTCGTAGGTAATGGTGCTGCAGATCGGCAACGCTTAGTAGTATTTTTGTAGTAGTAGGTGGTTACGTTTTTGGTATTTATTCGTAACTCCGTCACACTACAGTAACTGAACTGAACACTGAAATACAGTATAGATAAACATCGTTAAAAGAAAAAAAAATCCTACGTCTAAACTGTTGAGGTATCTCGATTAATTTCTTAAGGTATGGGTTTGAAATATTTTACCCTATATGCTGTTCCTGTAAATATGCGCGGACGCTTCCACTCTGTACTATACTCTCAGATTGTCACAGTGGTAAGTATTTAAAATATGCATAAATTGTCATACATACATATGTACTTATATTGTGTTATACAGGGAGAAAGCGTTGCCGATCTGCCTTTGGTCATTCTCAGAAACATATTAGAACGAGAAAGGGATATCTCTCGATCTATTTTACACAATTCAACATCGCCGCCATTACCTACGACTCGATTTCGTGAATGAGGTGTGTGCAGCGTTATCCCTTTGATAGATTTGTGTCTTTTGCGTCATTCTTGACAATTGGCGTTTTATTTTACAGCGATAATTTTATTAATTATTTTGTTTGAAAAAAATACCACTTTTTCATTTTTGGTAAAATCTTTTTTGTTTTAATTGTATTAGGTTTTTATAGAGTAGTTAAAACTGTGGATTAATTTAAAGTGGTGGTGACAAAAACACTATATACGTATGTCGATTTTAATCAGTTTTATACGGACATAGCGTAATTGATAGTTGAGACGCAATGTTTATGCTTTTGCTGGAGAAAAATATATTTCAAATATTTTTGTTTATTATCTCGTCATACAAAGTTAAATTTCGCCATTTATTATGTTATGTACCTAAATAATCTTAAGGCCAATTTTATTAAAAGAGCTAGATGGCGAGATATTAAATTGTTAGTAAAAAAAGGTACTTTAATATTAGGATATTTTTAGAATATTTATTATTATTACATATTTTATATTAATTCATTACATATGAACAATCATTTGCATATCATAAAAAAATCGATGATATAGGTAATATTGCAATCACGTATTTGTCTGGCAGGTATCTATTATTTGATACCTAGGAACCTAGGGTCAACAACATACTCCGCTCCCCATTAAAACACTTCCGTTTTCCACTTTCCGCCGAATTCTTGGGAAGCTGTTTGTTGAGTATCGGAACTCAACGTCGTGCTTTGCCTCTTTACCAGAGCGAGTTAATGAAAATATCAAATATTTTACGGCCCCAAGTGGAAACCAAGCCCATAGTCGTCGTGTTTGCAGTCGCGCGCTTGTGCCGCTGCGCCATGATGAGCTCTAACTATATTTTCAAATTTGTACGAGTACTTACGACATTCTCTAGTTGGAATACAGGTGCCATTTTTAGCGCGGCTAAAGTTAAATCCGCATTTGCAAACTGAGGCACGGCATATATCGGTTTTGGATGCGGGACAAAACAGCACTTGTCCCGTGGGGCAAGTGTCGGACGGACATAGTGTCGGACATGTGACTTCGACTTCATTGTCAGGGCATACTAGCGCGTACGCTGAAATAATATAGCATACTTAGTCTTAAATATTATTACAAAGAAAAACATTTTTTTATCGTACGTAACATTTATTATTAATATAATATTTATGTTACTTTAATACGTGAATATAAAATCATTATAAATATAGAAAGCATATTCTAAGTGGTCTGTCTCTATTGGCAGTAATACAGTCCTTAAAACGTTGAGGCTACTTACCAAAATTCTTCACTGCCAATCGTATAGATTGTATCAGGAACTCTAAATTATGGCGCTTAGAACCTATTCTCTAAAACTGAAAATAAATCATAATCCAGTGGATTAAGATCAGGACGAATACTACGTGGACGGCTCTTTTTCTGACACAAATAGAGGAGGTTTCATTTTACCTAAAAATAGCCCAGCAACACAAATATTTGCATAATACCAGGCCTATTTTATTTAATGCAACCAGCTTCACGCTGTATCCCGCATACAGCAGGATAAGCACAGGGAATCTACTGTTAAGACACTCCGTTCCCCACTTTTCCCCGAATTCTGAAGGCATTGCGTGTTGAGTTTCGGAACTCAATGCCATGCTTCGCCTCGACACCAGAGCGAAGAAATGGAAATATAAATTTAATTTAATTATTTTATGTATATTTAATGTAACAGTATTTATGGCCAGACTAAGTATACAATGTATTGTGTGCTATTATTATTTTAACAAAATTTTAAATGATATTTTTTAAATAACAGTTAAGAGGATGAAGAGATTAAATTTAAGAACACAAGGAGTAAAGATAACACCAAGTCTTTATTGGTCGCTATTTAATATTACTGTTCACAAATTTAGAGCACGTAAACATAAAATACAAAATAGAATAAAAATACGATATAAAATCTTACCTGTGTATAAGAAAAATAAGTAAAACAAAGCTTCACGAACATAAAAATTAGAAATATTTGCCATCATCTTAAATTGATCACCACGTGCATGTACACAATACATGTATGCTGACCGCCCCTTTAGTTGGGTATATAAGCCATTGGTTCCTTTGGAGCACGTTTGTATAATCGTTGATCAATAGGGTGACCATGGATTTTTTTTTTCAACTACACGTTGTATCCTATATGTAGCGGGGTAGGCTGAGGCAGCCGAGTGTTAAGATACACATATGTACACATGCGTTGGACTGTAAACGCGAGAGGTTGTGGGTTCGATTTTCATTCAAGGAAAATTATGCAGAATTTGGTGGAAAGTGGGGAACTGTAATATCTTGTTGAAAATGAAGTGTCTTAACACTAGCTTCTCAGGCACATTCTGTCTACCTTGCTATATACGGGATACAACATGAAGCTAGTATTTTACTTTGTAAAAAAATGTAATATAATAATTCGAATAGCACAATATTGTCGAGTTTCAGTTATTTAGATAAACTTCTCGAGTTTCAGTTATTTAGATGACATTATATAAGACTCATGTTGCAACATATAACTTTCTTAACACTGTTACCTCTGAATCTCTAAAAGATTTAGGGTTTTTCACGATCACAACGATTAAAAGTTCTAACCACTAGACACATCACGAGTTAAAGTATTATTTATTAAATGATATCTTCAAAGGGAATCATTTATAATACGACAGCGGTTTACCTAAACTATACTAATTTTATAAGTTGAAGAAGGCCCTAAAGAGTTTGTTTGGTTGAATGCACTAATCATAGGAATTATTGATTCGATAAAAAATATTTTTGTTTCAGATAGACCATTTATTAAGAAATGCTATATAGGCTATATCCTGTTAGTCGTTTTGAAGTAACTGTACGTAACGATCATACCCAATTCTTAGTTATTTTCATTTGACCTAGCGAGTAAGGCCACAGGTAAAAGCTATTGCTTGATTAAACTTTTTTTTACAAAAATATATATATACTGCTTTATGAACACCTGTACAGCTTTATGTCTAATATTTATTACAAATTAACGTTCTTTTCATGACAGAATTGTAATAAAATAAAAAAATATTCTTGGATTTTAAATAAATACGTGAACACGATTTTAGATTGAAAATTAATAGTAATCTGCAATTTATATATACCTATCCTTTGACTATAATGACATCTAATATGATTTTTTATTACTTTCATTTATAATCTTCTAATTACTACATTGCCATTATTTCTATAAGGTTTTGATTGTTTCGAATCTTCTTTTTTGTTTGAATGAATTATACTTTGAGCATTGACACATAAAGTTAATTATTTATTATATGTATACAGAGTGTTTTTGTCAGCACCACTTTAAATAAATCCACAGTTTTAACTACTCTATAAAAGCCAAATAAAAAATAAAAAAAAAAGTTTTCTACCAAAGTTTAAAGTGATTTTTTTCAAACTACTACAAACAAAAAATAAATAATAAAATTATCGTTGTAAAATAAAACGCCATTTGTCAAGAACTACGCATGCAGGCGTAAACCTATCAAAGGGAAACCTTTATAAAATCGAGCCATAAGTATTGGCGACAAAGTTCAAAGTTGTTTGACCATTAGAAGTATTTTTGTAGTAGTATGTGTTTACGTCCAGTCAGTGTGTGAGGCTAGTCATGGCGCAGCGGCACGAGGTGTGACTGTAAAATCGACTGGTTGTGGGTTCGATCCCCACTCGAGGAGATGAAATATTTACTTAAATTTATATTTCCATTTCTTCGCTCTGGTGTGGAGGTTAAGCGCGGCGTTGAGTTCTGCCACTCAACACGCAATGCCTCCAGAATTCGGCAGAAAGTGGGGAACGGAGTGTCTTAACACTAGGTTCCCTCTGCCTACCCTGCTGTGTGCAGGATACAGCGTGAAGCTGTTTTTTTTTTATTTTTATGTGTTTACGTTATTGGTATCTTTGCGTAACTGCGTCACACGAAATACAATATGCATAAACATTGTGAAATGAAAAAAAAAATCCTACGTCTAAACTGTTGAGTTATCTTGATTAATTTCTTTAAAATATTTTATCCTATATACTATTCCCGTAAAAGGAGCGCTGACGCTTCCATCCTGTATATTTTAGTATCATTACATTCTTTTTACTTTTGTTAAGTTCGAGTTATCATCATTGCATATATTTATCTAATGATATATGTATGTAACTAATTTAAAAACTGTACTGTAGTTAGTAACTAACTACAGTACAGTTTTTAAATTAGTTACATACATATATCATTAGATAAATATACAACCAGTAAATATGTAGTTATTAAAGAGTAGACGTAGAGAGCATGTTTTTAGGCATTTTTATATAATCTATACAACAATACACCATCGGTCAAGTTCGAGTCGTACTCAAGAACCGAGAGTTCCGTACCAGTTTCATGAATGTAGATACACGGAAAGTGGACATTTTATATGAAAACTATCGGCCCGCCCGCGGCTTCGCC
Source organism: Heliconius erato x Heliconius himera (assembly GCA_013421005.1). NCBI lineage: Eukaryota > Metazoa > Arthropoda > Insecta > Lepidoptera > Nymphalidae > Heliconius > Heliconius erato x Heliconius himera. The sequence goes on from JAATLQ010001275.1 coordinate 5,606, forward strand.
TGCATGAACTATATGATTTAATAAACAGAATTGACTGACTATAATGACGTCTAATATGATATTTTATTACTTTAATCTGTAATCTTCACATATGATTTTTTGTAATTTCATTTTTGTTTTTTGATTTTAATTTTAATTGATACATATAAAGCTAATTATTTATAATACGTATATATTTTTGTAACATAACATTCTTTTAACCTATGTTACGTACGTCTTGTCACAATTTTACAACTGTTAAATCTGCTGACATCAGTAAATAATTTAATTTACTCTTTCAGCCTTAAATGTTAAATTATTGATTTGGGTGAGGATTCATGATATTCTTTGTAAAATGATTGCATATTAGCTCTGGTACAATTTTTAAATTAGTTACATATATTGTTAGCTAAATGTATAATTGGTAAATATGTAGTTACTACAGAGTACATGTACACACAATAAATCTACATAAAATGCCTAAAAAAGGGTGTTTTTAGGCATTTTTATATAGATTTATTTCAAACGAACGAACGAACCGAAGAATCTATGTATTTACTTAATATTTCTTTGGAGATCAAATCGTTCTTTATCTCTGTCTTGAATTAATTACGACTTAAACTTAATTGTTATGATTTATGAAGGTAACCTTCACTAACAATTCAATTTTGTTTACTTTATTGTTTGTACTATGAACAATAGTGCTTCAGAAATTTATATTTTCATCAACCAAGACGTTTCAAATATCATTCCTTAGCCAAAAATCTTACTACCGCGATTAAAAAAATGATGCTTTATGCATAGCGCCATCTATGAGCTTAAAGTTAATTTATAACTGTTCTAACCGTTAAAAATTTAGTTTTTATGTAAAATTTCACTTCATATATCATTACGTTAAATAAAACATACAGTTAAAAATACAAATTTATTACAAACAATTATACATTTATTATAAGTAAAGTGTCGATATCTATCGATTGCTACATAATATTCAGTTCAGTTCAGTCAAATGACGATAACTTTTTTTAATGAACCGATTTTGAAATGAAATGATGATGAAACAAAAAAATATTATTCTAAGTTAAACAAAGCAATTGGTGAAAGTTTTAAGTAAATCGGTTTAGTACTTTCGGAGATTAACCTGATCATACATACAGACAGACAGCAGACAGACAAGAAATTAAAAATATTAATTTTTGCTTTCTATTATTCTTTTTAAGTGTCCCTCTATCCATTTCGGTCACATTACAAAATGTAAAGACAAAATATTTTTATATGTTGACAAAATATTTTAATAATAAAAATTTGTAATAGTTTAAAAATCAAGTCGTTCTTTTTCTCTATAATGAATATTGAATTACTTACAACTTAAACTTAACTGTAACTGTAAGGTGTAGAAGATAACTACCTACACAAACAATGCAATTTTGTTTACTTTGTACCTAGTTTGTACTGTAAACTTACGTGCTTTATCAACAGTTATATATTCAAGACGATTCTAATGTCATTCTTTATTTGCTCAAAAAAATATCTATTTTTATTAACAGTTAAATTAATAACTAAGAAGAAGAGAGTTGAAAAATGCCGTTTTTATGGTAAATTTCACTTATATACTTATATATATATATATATATATATATATATATGTATATATATATATATGTATGTATATATATATATATATATATATATATATATATATATATATATATATATATATATATATATATTATTTGCTTATGGCCTCCGCAAGTATGACCGTATATCATCCTGTAGGAGGCAGCAGTATATATATATATATATATATTATATTAATCGAAAACGACGTATTACTGAATACGTATTATACGGTTATAAATACAGATTTATTACAAACAATTATTATAAAAATAAAATAAATTAGCTTCACGCTGTATCCCGCGCAGGGTAGGCAGAGGGAACCTAATGTTAAGACACTCCGTTCCTCACTTCCTGCCGAACTTTGGAGGCATTGCGTGTTGAGTGGCAGAATTCAACGCCACGCTTTGCCTCGACATCAGAGCGAAGAAATGGAAATATAAATTTAAGTAAATATTTCATCTCCTCGAGTGGGGATCGAACCCACAACCAGTCGCTTTACAGTCACACTTTGTGCCATTGCGCCACGACTGACTTCATACACTTATACATTACGACAAACAATTATACATTTATTATAAGTATTAGTATAGATATTCAACATGTAATGCTTCCAAAATTCGGCGGAAAGTTCGAAATGGAAGTGGCTTGCGTGTCTTCAGCGTGTAACTAAACATTTTTTTTAAATAGAAAGTTTTGTTTTTGTGTTGTGCCATAATTATACTTTAATTTCTAATTAACTAATTATAATCTAACTAATTATACTTTAATTTCTATATCATTTATTTAATTTTAAAATTATGTCTTTTTTTATGTTCCGTTTAATTTCTAGTATCGATAATATCGAATTCAGGACTTTTGAAATTTTCAATGTCAAAAATACCGATACTAAGAAAAGGGGGCCAGTAAAGGGACTAGTTGTGAATTGATATAAAACTATAAATTGTAATGAATGTAAGTACATATAAAGATGTATTAATTATTATAAAGTGGTATTTGTGACGTATGGACATCGTGATTTACACTTAATGAAAATATGGTCCGTCGTCTGTAATAGTAAAATCTCAACCTATAACTTCTCTTAATCAAAATAATTGCTAAACTTTAACTTTTTTATAGTAAATTTTAAATAAAAATAGAAATTACAAAAAAAATAATAGATTTGAAACTTATCTATATAAAAGGTGAAGTTATTAGTAAACGACTACTCTAGTATTTTAAACTGCAAACTTAGTCTTTGAGGGGAACGTACGCCTATATCGTGTGTTATAAACATTGAAAGCCCCCACCAAGGTTATAGCTTTTTTTGGTCTTTTTTTACATTTATGTGTAATAAGTTAAATGAAACAAAAGATACAACAATTCTTTACTATATTTCATATTAAATTATCTGTTAACTTGTTATGGTGCAAAGTATTATAATAAAAGTTTTCGAAGAATTTTCTTTTGCCAGTTTTCAATCTAAGCAGTTACAATTATTTTGAGCTGAAAAAAAAGAAAACATGATGTTATTATATATTAAATGGACGGTAATCACACCCAGGTAATGTTTGTTTTTTTTTATATTTTTTTTTAATTGCAGTGGAATAGTGACTGAGTGTTCTGTGGCCATTTTAAAATTATGGTTGTTAGATGAAAATATAATATTCCACTATATCTAGTCATATTTGGAAAATTAAAATAACCATCGAGCGCACTTTTCGGTATTTTTGACATTGAGAATTTCAGTACTTTCTGCACGATTGTGTGGCGTGGCTTGTCACATTGTATGCACAGGTGAATTAATACTTTTTTTTTATTTTATCACATTTTTGCTGAATAAATAAGGTGAACTCAGTCTTAAGTTACTTTATATTCTAATTTTAGCAAATATAAAATTATCATTTTATAATAACATTTTAACATTTTTGCGTTTGGAACTCAACGTCACACATAATCTGACTATACTGACTAGGAAACCGAATATAAGTAAGTATATTAAGCCGAAACATTCAGAATGGGATTTCTTATAATCATTCTTCAGGTATTCTGTCAGGCTCATTCAGATGGTGCTACAATGAATTCATACGTAATATTTCTTGGGATATAAGTATATTCTAGGATCGCTAGAGATCCTGGGAACGAAAATTACCGGGTATTGAACCAAATGCAGGTTTTAAAAATACCGGTTTTAACCTAACTTAACTTTACACTGTATCCTTAGCGGGGTAATTAGAAAGAACGGAATATCTTGAAAATTATGGCGAAAGTGGAAAACGCAGTTTCGTTACCCTGGGCCCCCTCTACCTAGCCTGCTAAGTACAGGCTGCTTAAAGCAGGACAGAGCGTGGAGCTGTTTATTATTTAAAAATAAGTTTATCAAATACGGAATTCTTTATATTGACAAAAATAAAGAATATTAAATGTTAATTATATTAGAAAATATAAGTAGAAACTTACAGCATTGGTCATAAGGAACGCATTCACCGTAGCTATTCCTCCAATAATTGTCTATACAACGACACTTTGGGTTACATATCACGGTGAATAACATTCTCCCAATTTTCGGACATCTTCTTCCCTCGGCGTTTGCATTGTCACAGGATTCTGAACAAACTGGACAGGATTCGAATACTTCGTTTGGCGGACACGGTATTGGAGCTGTTGAAAATAATAAAATGTGACTTAATAGTGACAATACGTAATATTTTAAAAGAAAAAAATTGATCGAACAGTGACATCGGTCATGTTTATAAAGAGGCTATATTATTGTTGTAAACGCCAGTCGTAGCACAGGGGCACAAAGTGTGACTATAAAACCGACTGGTTGTGGGTTCGATCCCTACTCGAGGAGATGAAATATTTACTTAAATTTATATTTCCATTTCTTCGTTCTGGTATCGGGAACAAGCGCGGCGTTGAGTTCTGCCACTCAACACGCTATGCCTCCAGAATTTGGCAGAAAGTGGGCAACAGAGTGTCTTAACACTAGGTTCCTTCTGCCTACTCTGCAGTGTGCGGGATACAGCGTGAAGCTGAGCTGATTGTCTTAACATTAGGTTCCCGATACCTTTGCCGATTGTATTAGCTACCAGAGAAGAAAACAAAAAGAAATAATTATAATCATTTCTCCAAGTCGGGCCGAACCCGGAAGCCTCACACGTAGTTAGACACTGTTACACTGTGCTATTAGTGCGCATTTTTTAAACTACAGTATAAAAATGAATAGTATTTTATAACTTACGACATTCTCTAGCAAGTATACAAGTTCCGTTAGATGCCCGACGATACATCAAATTACATTGGCAGGCATTCGCGCAAGGATCAGGGCACGAATTCTGACCTTTTGGTTCTGGGCAACAATCCGATTTGCAGTTAATACCGGTTTTCAGTGACGCATTGGGACCGCATACATCGTCAGCTATATTGAAGTAAAAGGAATTATTTTTATTAGAGATCATTTTTTTTAAATAATTTATATAAGTATTTATATATTAATATAATATATATGAATATATTAATAAAAAAAGATAATGTTCTATTAATATAAGAAATGAACATTTCTTTTATAATGAGTTAGTTACTGCTGTTAGATAGTAGTCTAATGTATTGCAATTAAAATGTAATTTAGTAAACTTCTCAAATTGGTGTGTCGTGTATATCACAAATGCGATTTTATGACCATAATTTGAGATTGTAATAAAGTAAATATTTTAACATTTTTAAAGTGTTATACCACACTTAGGAAAGAAAAATACTTATTTAGAAAACGTATAAAAATTTAAACGTAGCGGGACCCGAACCCGCGCCTCCTGGAAACCGACCAGGCGCTCTGACTATTAAGCCATACGTTACAACAAGCGTATAAAAATTTCGATGTAGCGTAGAGAACGTATGGCTTAGTGGTCGGAGCGCCTGGTCGGTTTCCAGGAGGCGCGGGTTCCGCTACTTTTATATTTTTACAACCTTTTATATTACAACAAAAAGTTATAAGATAAAAGGATTTTTATTTAAATATATCCCTTGAATGGGGAACAACCCACAATTGTCACGTGAATGGTTAGACAAGGTCGGTAACGATATGTTTGATAAATTAAACCTATAAACATTACCTGCAACAGAGCCTAGAAGGAATATAGTAAACAGTAAAATAAAATACGCCATCGTCACGTCTATTCACAGCCACTTACAAAGTAAACTGTTATATATTTTATACTGTTTTTTGTATATATAGCGATCCAAAGTCTTTTGCAAATAGAGTTCAATGTCGTTCATTATAGAATACGTTTACAATTTGTATTAAAACATGTCTTTTATGAAAAATATGTTTACATTTCACCTATAAATCTATAAAAGAATAAAGGAAGCAGACGTACTGCTTTCTTTTGTTTCTTTTTTTTTATGGAAAAAGACAAAGCAAACGTGCGTATGGGTCACCTGTGTCAAGTGATCACCGCTGCCCACGACCTCGTGTAACGCCGGCTACAGGTGCGTTGTGGGCGTTTAAAGTGAAGACGAGCTTTTTGAAGGTACCCAGGTCGTATCGACCTGAAAAGACTTCCGCAGGTAGGCCATTCCACAGTTGAGTGGCGCGTGGAAGGAAGTTCCTAATAAACCGCACAGTAGTGGAGTGCCACGTATTCAAATAGTGTGGATGATATTTGAGTTTGTGACGTCTACTTCAGGTTATGTTTGTCTTTTGTTTCGTGATAATGTAAGAAAAATATGTTTTTAATAATACATCTATCATAAAGTAAGTAAAAATAAAATATAATCATTCTCCTGAATGGGAATCAAATACACAACCATCGCATTAGCCTCATACCTTCCGGAGTATTAGTATGTAATAATTTGTGATGAAAAATGGTTATACACTGATGTTTCTCGAACTAACTTTATTACAAATAATTGAATAGTTATAGTAAATAAAATTAAATTATTCGGTAACATAAATGTAAATACAGAAAAGTAATTTCATATGAGTTGCCACACGCGATTTGATAATAGGTTGAGTCATTGTTCAAATACTTTTAACCATTTTATACATAAAAACACATTATAAATTATAATAAGTGATATTATTATAATTTATAATGTAAACTTTGGTAAGGTTAACACTAATTCATGAAGTGGAAAATTAAATAAATAAAAGTCAGCTCGTCGCTAGGAGAAATTAAGAAAGAAAATATGTTCAGACAGATCTCAGAAGTTTCGTCTTCCGTCTTTGTGTCCCATCATCATACCAGCTCACTGGCACCATATTATTTTATTATCGTGTAATTCACAAGATTCATATTAAACAATAACAATAAAAAAGTGCTATGTGTTTTAATTCAATTATCTATAATTAAAATTTAAGTTCCAATTAGTAAACTGTTGCTTAACGAAAAGTTAGTTAAGCTTTTGCTATTATTTTAAGTTTATATTATTTATCTATCTATTAAATATTTTTTTCATGGACATGAATGTCTTATTTACTTACTTAAATCAGCTTCACGCTGTATCCCGCACACAGCAGGGTAGGCGGAGGGAATCTAGCGCTAAGACACTTCCCTACTTTCCACCGACTTCTGGAGGCAGAAGAGTTTTGATTTACTTACTAAAAGCCGGTACTTATTTTTTATGAGTAGGTACTGGTTTTGCCTATACAATTTTGTTTCTTTGAAAACATGTTTTTTTAATAAAAAAATATATTACGGTTTTAGTTTTATAAAAAAATATAAAAATAAAATACAAAATGGTTAAATAAAATTTATATTCTTTGTAAAACGCTTCGTATGAGACTATATAAATACAATATTCGCATCTGTACATACTAATATAGGTACTTCAGTCAAATAAATACATATTAGTGAGTCAAATACCGAAAATTTTTTTTTTCTTAATTCGTAAAATATGAGATAGATTCAACTTCATTTTAACGGCTGTTCTGTAGTTTCTGTCTGTTCCCCAACTTGAGCTGAAAAAATAAATGAAAATAATCTTTATTCTTCAATAATATGTACATAAAGTAAGTTTACGTTTGTTTCCGTTAGGACTGTAAAGAAAACCTAGTACCAATATTTTGCTGCCCTTAAGTTGGGCAGCAAAATATCTCTATCTTGCCAAAGCAAGAAAAAGAAATAGTCGAGATCCTTGGGAGAAACCTATATCTAACAGTGGCAGTAAGAAAAGGTCTTCAATCATCACATGACGATGATGATGATGATTGACATTCCGCTGAGTAGTGACCGAACCTACAACCACTGTTTTTTTTAAGTTTTGTCACTGTGCTCCACGATATAGAATAAAGAATAACTGAACAATCTACTATGGTATATAAGCAAAACAATTTTGAGAAGAGGTTTTAAATTTAATACTTTTTTACTGTATATGTATATTTTGCTTAATTATAACTAGGAGCGCCATTTGAGAGTTAACATATTATATTACAATAAATAATAGTGTTTTAATAGTTCGCTTCACGCTGTATCCCGCACACAACATGATAGGAAGAGACACTCCGTTCCCCACTTTCTGCCGAATTCTGGAGCCATTGCTTGTTGAGACACTCGATTTTACAGTCACACTTTGAGCCCCTGCACCACGACTGGCCTCTTCTTTAAGTTTTTCTACTTCATAATATTAGGATAGCTATAGATATATTAAGTTACTTACGACATTCCTTAAAAGGTACACAAATTCCGTCATGTCTATAGAAATTTTCAACACATTTACAGCTAGGACTACAATTTACCACGAATAGTAGTAAAAAAGGGCAAATGCCCTTGAGTGGGGCGTCACTGCAATCGTCTGATGGGCAATAAGATGGACACGCGTCATATTCTTCGTTTTCAGGGCATTCAAACGAAGCTGAAATGGAAGATAAACTTGTGAAAATATATCAAATTATTTTAAATATATTTACTTACTTAACTCAAATTATAATTGTGATATATGCACATATATAAGTTGTCATTATTTTATACATAAGAAGTATTTAATTAATTTATTTTTTATTCAAATATTTTCACTTCCACGTGCATTCTTTTGATAGTATTTTCTTTAATAATTTCTGGATTATAGAAATATTTTTTATCTATAAATTAGAAAGAAAAAAATGTTGCGGTTGCGGCAAACATAACGTATTTAGCTTTAAAAGAAATAAGAAGATTTTTATTTTATTTTATAACCGAGGTTAAATCAGGTTAATATTAAATTGAGTACCACACCACATTTACCACAGTACCCAGTCTTTTCAACATCATCTTCTGCTTCATACTGTTGTGATGAGTAACTTCGTACTTTACTTTTTACATTATATTTTAAAGACATTTCATATTACACGGTGAAACACTTTACCGCACGTTATATATTCGAATGAATAATATAAGAAAACATTTTTTTTCTGGTGAAAATATTGGCTCCGATATATTTTTATATCAATTTAAAAACAAAACCATTTTATAATGATGTAAATTACTTACGACACTCTGTAGTGGGTATACAGGTTCCATTATCAGCGCGACGGTAATTGAATCCACATTTGCAACCCGGCGGCGGGCAGACTAGCGATTTGTTACAAGGAGTACGATCTGACAGTCGGGTCTTCGGACAGGAATCGAAGGCGCATTCATACGGACATTTGTCTGGTATTTCGTTCGGACTGCATACTGGGTCTTCTAAGAAGAAATAATACATATTTTAACTATCAAAATCTACTACTCACTACTACAGGAAAAAGAATTTCCTTGGAAAGGGAAATTTCCTAGGTTAGGGGAATATCTTGTATTTTTTTCTTAGAGTCGTCTGCCTTTTAGTACCCATTTTCCTATAAACATTGGGGGTTTTATTGAGTGGCAAAACCCATGCTGCTTTGCCATATCCTGTAAGATGTTTACTTATTAAGATAAGTACTTAATGAGGCCGGTCGTGGCGCAGAGGCACAAAGTGTGGTTCTATCCCCACTCGAGGAAGTGTAATATTTATTTACATTTATATTTTCATTTCCTCGCTCTGGTATCGAGGCAAAGCGCGGCGTTGAGTTACGCCATTCAGCACGCAATACCTCCAGAATTCGGCGGAAAGCGAGGAACGGAGTGTCTTAACACTAGGGTCCCTCTGCCTACCCAGTGTGAAGCTGATTTAATTTTGATTTTTTACTTATTAGGAAATATTGTGTAAGCTATTTATCTGAAAACTAAATATTTTACCGGTTAATTTAGACCGGAATATTACCAACTGGGGTTTAATACGATGTTTAATATGATTTTTGTGTACATTCAATACTGGATAATGAATATCCCAAGTACGTGACTGTATTTCAATAGATACCTATATAAATACATAAATTTACATTTCATGTCATTTTTTTAGTGATGCGCAGATATTGTTAAACTCGAAGTCGTATTTACCTTTTGTTTGTGTTTTTAAAGGAAATCCAATAAATTTCATTCTTAATCTACTATCCGCAAGCGTAGCTAAAGACAATTGCGCGATAACGACTTTGTTGTACCTTATTAAGTATTAAAAATCAAAGAACTAACGAGTTAAATTTTTTGGGATATTTTAATATCTATCTTAAAAAAGAACAACCGATAAAAAGTACGAGAATTCAATTAAATTTAATCATTGCACTAAAGAAACATAAAAACTATTCTTATAATATTATTTTGTATGTAAAAATATTTAGTTACTTACCTGAAGACACAGAAACTAGCAGTGTTAACAAGACGTTAATGATCCAAGCACACGTCATCTCGCTCAGTTAGTGATGGTGATGGATGCTGAGTGACTGTTACTGTGTCATGCCACAATATTTATAATATAAACATTTAAAAATATTATCTTTTAGTTACTACCGCCATCTAGTAGGTATTTTAATGACTACATTGTATGTATGAAGTAAGAAAGATAAGAATATTTGATAATTGTTTTGTTATTTTATAAGAGATGTCGCTGAAAGAAAATAAATGATGGAAAAACGTTTAACGAATATTTAAAAATTAATGTATTTGATAGTAGCTGCGCAGCTCTGCATGGGAAAGTAATAATAGTAAGTGTTTTAGTTTTATAAAAAAAATGAAAATAAAATATGAAAAAAAAGATATATTCTTTTATTAGTTTTGTTTAAAACTATACAGAATAGAGAAGTGAAAGAGGTAGTGCTCCTTTTACGGAAACAGCATATCGATGGCTCCTAAGTATAAGGGCCAAAGCGCGAAATCACAACTTTACAGGAGAGGAGACTTTTTAATTTTATGTTGGTACATCCGAAGAAAATGAAACTTTGCTTATCACCTAAATCAACTATCCTCTATATATATACCGTAGTATTTTATTTATATTTACCCTAGTATTTTTTTTACTGCACAATGGCCCTTATACGTTAGTTTTTGTTATATTTATTGTTCTCTAAAAACGCTTTAAAAGGGCCAATGTACCACATTGGCTGTTTTACGCGTATTATGCTAAATAACAATATATCATATTTTTTTCATATTTTAGTTATAAAATTGATTAATAATGAGACAAAGATAACATCTGATTATTACGAATGATAGTAAGTTAGATATTGTGGTAACTATGTCACATAGAGACTTATACGTTATACGATTTGGTAACATGATAGCTGAGTTTTCAGTTAGATCCTTTAAGTAATAGAAAAAAGTCGTGTTTACATATTGTTTTAAAAAATAATTAGCTCCAAAAATGTTTATTATTAGGCCCTCTATATGAATGTATTGTATTTCTTAAAGAAAAGCTTAATTGAATGTTGAATTTTAGTAAGACGTAACTATTCAATTTAGTAAAAAAACTTTAATAAAACAAAGGATTGACGTGGACATACAAAAAATAAAGTCTGTATAAAATCTATCAAAAAATAAATAGTTAAAATCACTTATTGTCTTTATTTGACACGATATAATTAGAGGCGATTAAAGTTTCTTATTAACTGTTGTTATAACTGGTGGTATAATAATTTTCGACATAAATGGCACATGTCCTTCTTCTTACAAAATTTTATCGGTAGCACCTGGTTATAACAGCAATAACCATTTCAACAATTTGTCTGCTTGTTCGTACTGGCTGGTCTAAGATTTTAATGTGACTTTTAATACAAATCTTTTTATATTATAAAACGTAAATGTTTTGTATTAGGTCCTTCTATAATTTTCAACTGATAGCAAAACAAATCAAACATACAAATACATGTCCTGCTGGGTTTTTATGTCTGATTAAATCGGCAGTTTTCATTTTTAGTTTAAACAGAATCTCTTTGATGTCATAAATTATGTATCTAATTGTAATATAGTAGCTGTAACGACTCCGTTTTGTTTAAGATCATCGAATCAAGAAGCTACATTTTGAAGCTCTCTCAATGGTGGTAAACGAGGTGGCCTTTATGTAGTACTATCTTAAGAAAATAATGTTTTTATTTATATTAAGATAAGATGCTTATCGCTTACATTAATAAAATCTTGCTTTTGGCCACTACAGTCACAAAATACACAAAATACAAAATCTGCAATCGTCACACCCTTCTTTAATTTTTAATTCTATCGCTGGCTATTTCGTTTAATTTTGAACTAGATTAGACTATTATAGGTTTACTGATTGAAGTATTTATTATTGTTAGCCCTGTGGGCTAATGATATTAATAAATATCTTCTTGCATCCAGTAGCCTGTATTTTGATTTTATTATAGGTAAGAAACAAATTATACGTGTCTATTATTATATGATACACATAACATACATGAATAAATTGTTTCGTTTAAATTAGTTCATCATCATCCTTTTGTAACAAAATCAAACACCTCGAGGCTTATACAGAACTTATATTTCTTCGAGAGTAAAATACTGTTAAGCTTGTACAATGACTATCTTAAATTCTAATACAATATGTTATTCTAAAGGACTTCTATCTTCTTCCGCTCCAAGTCTAAATTGTGAATATTAAAACTTATAAATATAAAATCATTACACTTTGTAATAGTTATTTTTTGTAATTACTACATATTTTTCATTATATATTTTCCCAGTTTTATGTAGCATTCCGTATGAAGCAGGATAGGCAGAGGGAGCTTAGTGCTCTGCTTTTCACTTTCCGCGCATTGTGCGTTGAGTGGCGGAACTCAACA
>JAATLQ010001275.1:18839-62143 GCA_013421005.1 Heliconius erato x Heliconius himera
AGGAGAATAGAACCCTAGTAGAAATAGTCGCTTTCACTGACACATGCTTATGCTCCTTTCTCACCAAGACACAGTTATCAATAAATCCATATTGCTTAGAATAATGACCAATGATCTAAAACTTATGAAGTGTATAACGCTTCGTGTCTTCATCAAATTATTCAAATACTTTAATGTAAATGACCTCTAACAATTTTCTAAATTTTGCTTTCTCTGTATTTTTAAGTCTTATTAGTTTTGAATCTATTCTTTCATCCACTGTCACGTTTCTTGGTAAGTTTTTTTCCTGGAATTTAAGGCATAGATATGTTACTTGATTAGTGATTATTATTAGAAATACGCATATTAACAGTAAGAAAGTAAGTTTATTTTTGTGATGTATAATTTTGATTGTCTTAGTAGAGTCCCTCCGAAATCTTTAATCAAAATTAAAATGCAATTAACAAGCTTATTACTGGCTTTAAATAGCAACGGGGACAGTAAAATATATATAGTATATAGTCTGGGCAATTATTAATTAAAAGTAACGGCCAAATAACTCAAAAGTGAAAAAATATTTTAGGGCCTAAGTGTATTTTTTCTCAATAAGACACGTACATGGGCCAATTTACCACTTTGGCCGTTCTATCTCATAACTCGTGAAAAAGAGACGTTTTTTGTTATCTATCTAATGACGAACGTAATAAAAACAATACTAAGCTTTTGCAGTCAACACAGCCCAATCATTGTTCTGTTTAGCGTATAAGTATCAAACTGGCTGATTGGCCCCAAAAATAAAGAATTGTGTAGAAATTCCCCGCGTAGAAGTCTCAAATGACTATTTGGCCCTTGTACGTTTAAATGAGTGCTATATAGGCCTTTATATTCTAACAAAAAGTCCTGTTTCTATGCAGAAATTTCTATTTTTTAATAGCTGACCTGATAAATTATATCGATAGAATGCGTTTGGCATAAAAAAGTGAAAATTGCCAAATTGTTAGTTTGGCCCATATACATAGGACCCATCGATATAGGGTAAAATATTTCAAACCCATACCTAAAGAAATTAATCAAGATATCTAAACAGCTTAATAACCAGACGTATATTTTTTTTTTCATTTCACGATGCTTATCCATACTTGTAATTCGTGTGACGCAGTTACACATAAAATACCAATAACGTAAACATATACTACTACAAAAATACTACTAAAGGTTAAACAACTTTGAACTTTGCCGCCAATACTTACGACTCGATTTCGGAATGAGGCGTATGCGGCGGTTTCTCTTTGATAGGTTTATGTGTGTGTGCGTCTTTCTTGACAAATAGCGTTTTATTTTAAAACGACAATTTTATTATTTATTTTGTTTGAATAAATGAATTTTTCATTTTTTGGAGTTTTTTTTAATTGTATTAGGCTTGTATAGAGTAGTTAAAAATTATGGCTTCATTTAAAGTGGTGCTGACACTTCCACTTCCTGTATATTTATATATGTGCATACAATATTCGCATCCATAGGTACATACTAGTGGATAGTAGACTAGTGGATATTATTATATTATTTTTTAAAGATAAAGAATAAAAAGTGGGGTACTGAGTATCATCTTAACACCAGGTTCCTTCTGCCGATCCTGCTGTGTGCGGAATACAACGTAAAGCGGAATTAATTTAATTTTAATTTACTTACTATTTAGTTTTGTTTATTGCCTTTATCAAATTTTAAAAGATATATACCTGTCAACGACGTGTTGAGTGGTGCTGTGTTAAAAACAATCTTTCAAAATAAAGAATAGGTAAACGAAAATTCTTACCCACAGGTTAAGAAGCTCTTTATACGCAAAATTGATTACATTTCATCTCATTTTCTTCGCTGGATCAAAAAGAAATTCATGCATGAACATTTTCTTCTTTACCATTTTATACATATAAGAAATATGAAAAGTGCTATCCTTTTTATATATAAACTCATATAAAAATTGGTAAGGGTAAATCCCTGTGAGGTGAGGGATTTAACCTCTGTAAGGTAAGAGTGGGTGTTATTATGCTAAAATTAAATAAAAATACTATGTGCGAAGCACTTACAATATTATGTGCGAAGCTTAATTAATGCGCGTAGGTAGATGTTGGAATTTCAAAGAAGACATTTACAGAATTTTGATGGACTAAGTGTGTATTCTTATGAGAAATAAAATTTAAACCTAAGTGTTAAGATATTTCTTTCTCATATGGCACCAAAACCAAAAATGAAAACCAAATCTCTTATTACATTTTAAAATAACAACAAAATAGTGAACACAATTTATATATGTATACTAGCTCTGTAATTCTGTATGTATCATATTTGGCCTTGGGATGTCAGAAAATGTATGAACAAGTTTGAACTAAAAAAATAAATTTCTTCGAAAACCAAGTAGTTCAAGGTGTTCAATACACCTATTTGCTTACTATAAATTACATTAATTGTGCAGCAATTGTTACTCAACTGTATCGAATTGGTCATATATATGGTTCATGGTAATCACTTTATAACAGTGGTTCCCAACCGGTGGTCCGCGGACCACCAGTGTTCCGCAGAAGCCTAAAAGTGGTCCGCGATCAATTTTAATTTTATGACTGGGGATGGTGAGGCGAAGGTTCTGTTTAATTATCACAGTTAATTTTTAATATACCTACATACATAGTGGTCCCTGCTACCAAGAATGATATGAAAGTGGTCCTTGATCAAGAAAAGGTTGGGAACCCCTGCTTTATAAGATACGAGAACGGTTATAGAATATTATTATTTAATTTTCAATTTCATTATAGCTTTTAGGCTTATAAATAATTATGGAGATTTTTTTGGCTTAAAATATATTATACGTCATAGTTGCGTGTTGAGTGATGAAATTCAACGCTGCGCTTTGTCTTGTAACATGAGTAAATTGAAAACAATTAATTCCCCAAAGTAGGAATCAAATCTAAAACTGTTTTTCCAGTCATGTTACTGTGACAGTTGCGAAACGACAAACTCTAAAATTTTATATTCCAACAAATATATAAGTTCTCTAAAACGGGTTGATGTTAGATGTCCTATTATTATGTTATCTTTTTTATGATCGTGTCAAAGGGTGGAAAATGTGTTAGTACAAAAAAATAGCAGTAGACTTACGTAAATACAGTAGGTATATTAAAGATAAATATTTGTTTCCTTTATATTTACTACGTAATTAGTTTCTCTGGCATATTCGTATTCAGATAATTCGCATTTTATTATTTTGGTAAACAAAGAATTCTGTGATCCCGTTTAATTATATTTTTTTTAGCTTCTAATTTTTTTTCCCGCAAATACTTCCTATCGGAACATAGTATTAAGACACTCCATTCCCATTAAGACATTTCCGTTCCGGACATTGAGTGGCAGAATTCAACGTCGCGTTTTGCCTTGTTATCACAGCGAGGAAATGAAAATATTAAATATATATATATTTTTTCCAGTGGGAATCGACGTTACAACCTGTCACGTTAACTTTTTTGTCACACGCTTGTGCAATTACGCCTGCCTGCCTTCCTGCGTGACGACTGGCTTCAAATCATGAGTTGTTACATGACAATATGGGTATTTAACACTGTCGTGGCGCATAGACACAAGCGTGTAACTGCAAGGCTACGGTTGTAGGTTCTATTCCCACTGGAAGGAATGGATTAATATTTTTTAATAATGAAGTTGAAAAGAAATGACTAACAAACGATTAGTCAACGAAAATTATTTTAATTCGATTTCAATTCGTTTGCATGTTGAGATTGGATATACGATCATATATTGGTATATACGTAATAAATAAATGTTCATATACATAGATGATAAATAATATGGGTTTCTTAAGTTTTATATAATAATACCGAAAAGTACTTTAATACTCCTTATTAGCTTAAATTTATTAGAAAATAGTTTCTATACAAAGCATCATTCATATTTGACGCAATGTTGATTTCGTTTTACGTTTGGGCAAACATTCAAAATTCAGGTAATGAAGTGCTTCACCAAACAATAGATGTATGTACAGCTTTTCCAGTTCTGTTTGTTTTGCGCGAATTTATAATATCAGGCCTCTCTCTTTTGCTTTCAGAAACAGACGAAAGGTGGACGGTGGTCTGACGGTGGACTAAAATGAAATTTTTAAGCGTGCTTTGTGTTGTGTTATGTTTTCGGTCTGGAGGTTAGTAAGGGTCTTAATATTCCGATTTTTTAAAACAACTGATTTATACTCTAAGTGGTCGTACATATACATATATATATTGCACATTTTCTAATAGTCAAATATTTGTTCAAATATTTAACTAAAGATTTCTTTTTAAGTCATTTCTATATATTTTACATATGTAAAAAATGTCTGTATATTATAAATATTCACATCATCAACTTATCATTATAAATTACTTCGTTAAACGATAGCAACCTTTTATATTTTTGGATATTTCAGATTTCTTTGAATTACAAAATAATGTTCTACGATCTCGATATCAAAATCAGGGATCTTTCCAATTTGTCCCACAGAGAAATATTGGCAGCCCTTTTTTAAATAATGATTACAATAATTTTCGTGAAAGTCAACCAAAGGCTAGATTTGTAGGCCGGCTTAACTCTGAAGAGCCTCAAGCAAATCTAAGGTTCGAACAACCACATACTTATCCTGAATATATTAACTCTCAATATAACCGCATCAATGAACAACCATTAAACCAACAAGAAAATTCTATGTTTGAAAGTCAATACTTTCAAAATCCTCAAGAATTACTTTCCGAATATATAAAGCCTCAAGAATTACGTTCTGTATATGCAAATCTTAAAGAAAGAAGATTTAATGATGCACAACTTGCCCAAAGTGAAGTAAATTCTGGAGCCAAACTACAATTACAAAGTTCTCTGAGCTATGTTCCTCAGCAGCAATATAAAGAACCTGCACGCATTTTAGGTATAAATCAAGAAGTAAAATCGGATCTTATGTATCCTTACAGTATAAATACACAGTCGATTAGAAATGGAAATATAGCACCGATTATATCCAATGCAGACACTGAGTTTGAGTTACAAGGAATTTCTCCTGAGCTTATCCAATCTATGATCAGTCAAAATAATATGAAATCGAAAACTCTTGACTTCATTCAGCCTCACGTATCCTTGCCAAAATCATATGAAAACATTGGAAGTATTGACAATACAGGATACATTGAAAATAGAAAACCTTTTTATAGTAGTGATTATCATTTTGATCAGAACGGAATAAGATTTGAAAGTCCTTCTGCAGAGGTACTATATAATATGAAGAAAGCTTTGCCTTATACGATTAGAAGTCAACAGCTGCCAGTCATTTCACAAGGTATTTTTTTTATTGTTTTTTAGTCACATAAAATATGAAGTATGCATAAAATACATTACATTGAAAATAGAAAATTTGTGCTATGACAGAACTTAAGAAACATAAATATTTTTTCAGATGACATAAATTTCAAGAATATTATCGAAGATATAATTAGATCAACACCACCAGTAAAGCGTTATATGATCGTCCACCCGAATGGAAAAGTGGAGCATGTCGATGATATTGAAAAAATAACTAGAATACATCCAAATTACATGATGATCAAGTCACAAGATGTGCTAAAATATGCAAATAGTAAAACCGCGATTCCAGGACTTGAAGTCCCGCAGCCAAAAGTAACTCTACCTCTTGATAATGATCAATTGATTTCCACTATTAATCAAAATCAATATGCAACGGTGGAGCAACAAATAAATAAAATGCTACTTTCACAAAATTTAAATACACAAATAAGTGCTAAGGACACGGAAGCAGAAGAATTAATAGTACCAAGCACAGCTAATATGGTAGCAAGTAAAATTCCTTTTGCAGTTGATATAGCTAGCAAACAAGCCATTAATTTGCCAAATAATAATAGTCAACAAAAAGTAAATAACCTTCTGAGTAAAGAAATAAATCAAAATATTACAAGTGTGTTACCCAGCGTAGCACAACCTAGTACCGAGTTTAAAAGTGAATTGATTATAACACATTCCTTGCCAATTATTAAAGCACAAGAAATCCCGAATATCCAACGTGCGTCGGAAAATTCTACTGATATTTTTTCTACTCAAAATCAGCAACCAATTTCCTTAGATGTTGCTTTAACTGCTGAAAGCAATAAAAATGTCACAGGTATATCAACGACCCCTTTAAGATATACTACGGTATCGACAATTATTGAGAAAAGTGATGAAATGAAAAACCAAACTAAAGTGGAGAGCGCAAACTTTATAATTTCTGAAAATGCTACAGCTCAACTTCAACATGAAGTAGGAATTTGCACAAGCGAAGAGAGTATCGAAGAGAGTAGTGAAGAGAGTAGAGAATACGATTCAAGTAGTTTCCCTGTTTCTGACATAGTGCAAGTTAATGGCGATAATTTTAACAACATTGAACCTCTTAACCAGCCAGATAATAATATTGAATTCAGTACCACTGAAACAAATAACCTTCCATTTTTTTATATAAACCATGAAACATCACAGTATATTAATAATAATGAGTCTACAACTAACGTAACTGTAGCAACAGCTCCATTAATATCTTCCCTTAATAAAACCGAAGTACCAATTGATGAACAATTGAACACAAATACAAGTTCGACGAGAAGAGGAATTTCATCAGAAAGCGAAAATATAACTCGTAAGTATGCGTAATATATTTTTGATTTAATAATATAAGCTAATTTACTTTTAAATGTCAAGTATATCAACAAGAGCTATCAATTACAATCTTAATTATTTTCATAATTTATTCGAAAAGGTTTTATAAGTGTAGCAAAATATTACCGTATGAACGATCGTTTAATGATGAAATTGCTATGTGTACGTAGTAAACGTAAAATGTGGAAGATGCGTATATACGTAATATGAAAATAAAATGAAAATATAATTAAGTTTAGTCAATATTTAAGCTTTATAAATATATAAATATTTGCAGCCTCAGTAAATACGTCGAACAGCGGTGGGTTTTGGTTTCAATCTGATGATCGTTTCTGGGAGAATATTACGAATAGTAATGATCCCGACAAGTTTTATTTCTTGTTTGTTCCACCGAAACCAAGTGTTATCGAGAAAGAGACAAAAACAACGATATATGCTAATGGCACAACCGTAGAGGAAATCATCGAAACTAGAGACTTGGGTAAGAAAAATAAATCATAAATACACATTTATAGGTATTAATTAAAAAGTTTATTTATATAAAAATATATTAATTATATTTAGTATGAATTCTTTCGATTTTAATTTTTAGATAAATATTTTTTTTGTATTAATTTTATAATTTTGATTTCAGATGGTGTACCAACTGTAGTACGAAATATTAAAGTCTCGAATGCTGCTAATAGTACTGTTATAGATGTATAGCAGATAATTTTCTAATTTATTTGCAATATTTTATCTATTATAATATTTTTTAAGAAAAATATATATAATTTCCTGATAAACAATATCTGTAAAATATCGTTTGTCTAGAAATTAAATTAAGAAAAATAGAAAAAAAAAATACTTATTATTTTATTTAATCATAATAGAAGATATTTTAATTTTTTTTCTACAATGTACTATTTATATTTTTCACCATACATAGTAAATATTTAAGGGACGACAAAGAGGACTAATCTAAAAGCCAGTCGTGGCGCAGCGTAGGGAAACAAAGTGTGACTGTAAAATCGACTGGTTGTGGATTCCATCCCCACTCGAGGAAATGAAATATTTATCTAAATTTATATCTTCACTTCTTCGCTCTAGTGTCGCGTCAAAGCGGCGTTGAGTTTCGCTTCTCAACACGCAATGCCTCTAAAATTCGTACGAACTAAACGGAGTACGGAGTATTTTAACACAAGGTTTTCTCTGCCTACCCTGCTGTGTGCGGGATACGGTGTGATGCCGATTTATGATTAATTTATAGTCTAAAGGAAGTGGATGATCTTAATATGTCAACATTTTTTATTTATATATAAAAAAAAGAATTAATTTTGCACTGATATTTAAATTTTGTAGACAAGTTGGGTAAGAAATAATTGGTGCTCGTAAATGAATACGTCCAATAATAAAACCTTTTTTTAACTTACAACAATAACTTATATAAATTCCTTAAATTGTGACTATTGAGGCCATTCGTGGCGCATGGGCACAAAGTGTGACTGTAAAATCGACTGTTTGTGGGTTCGATCCCCACTCAATTATATATTTACTTACATTTATATTTTCATTTCTTCGCTCTGATGTCGAGGCAAAGAGCGGCGTTGAGTTCCGCCACTCAACACACAATGCCTCCAGAACTCGGCGGAAAGCGAGGAACGTTGTATCTTAACACTAGATTCCCTCTGCCTACCCTGCTGTGTGCGGGATACAGCGTGAAGATATACGATACAGTGAATATTAAACTAAATGCTTTATACTTTCATTTAATTTAGTTTATATATATTGAATTAAATAAGGAAATAACAGTATTAAGTGATAATTACTATAAATAGACATTAAAAATACGTGCTTATTAGGATATAATATATTATGTACGTTAAAGATTTCACGAATGTTTAGATGTAAGATAAACTATTAATAAAGTTAAATATTTGTATGTTTAATTTTTTCTTTACGCATTCAGTAAATCACCGGTATGACCGGTATGACCGGTGCCTTTCCCATATACACACAAATGTATTTATTTAAATTTATTAGCACAGCACAAAGTGTGACTCGATTTAAATATTTAATACGATAATATCTATTGCTTCAAGTTAATACGTATTTGTATTTTATTATTATCAAACTAAACACTTGTCGAAACAAAAGAAATATAACATATTTAATATTGACAAAAGGAAAGACAATGAATATTTTCGTACATGTGTGCCACTTATTGACATTCTACTTTTCTTTGAATTTTATATTATTACTAGCGGACCCGGACGCGGCTTTGCCTGCTTGAACTATACGAATGCTTATTAAATATATTTATGAAATTGTTTTCAGTTTTTAATAGGATTGGAAAGAAAATATAAGCCTAAATGATCATATTAATCCGAAAATGAATAATAAGTACAGAAAATTCTTATTACAAGAAAAAATATCCAACTAATTTAAATGAACAAAAATAATAAGTAAACGTAGCCAAAGTAAAATATAACTTTTTAAAAAAATTAAACAAGACCAGCTACATTATCAATATTATCAAAGTAAAATAAATATTTAAAACTATTAAAATTAAATGTGTTGTGCTATGTTTTTGCAAGAGCATGTGGTTATTTACTTAATACTCAAATACAATAAAAATAATTTTATATTTTTTGTCTCTGTCTGTCTGTCTTTCTATTTCCCCGAGTTAATGTCCAGAACAACTGATTTTTATAGGACTTTCAGTGATCAAATTTACCCGGAAAAAATCTTTTTACACGTTTTCCTTGCGCGACATAGATAGATACTATATGAAATAACTAAACTCCATTCTTCATTAAATTCGATAATTTTTGCGAGCAATATCAAATAAAATTCCAAAAAACTAAAACTACCATTTATTAAGTGTATAACAACGGTATAGACAACCTAACTGAAATAATCGACCATTCTTTCCATAATACTTAAATAATATTATATTATGCCGATGCCGCGCAGGGCCGAAAATTACATCACAGTAAGAAATTAATGAAAATCTAACTAATTTACTACTCGAATAAGCGAAGAAAAAATATAAATTAATAATAAACAGAAAATAACCACATAAAAATTTACAGTAGATCGAAAATGTATAAAAATTTACAAAATCGTCAACGTCATCTGCTCGTTCGGATCGGCCATACCGAGCGGTTCGTAGGCTAACTCAGTTTGAATGAGTGATATCGCCTTCAGTATTTATTAGAAAGATGTACAGTAAAATATAATTTTAATTAAAATGCTAAAGGTGACTATTATATTTATTTTGATAAGGATTGAATAAGAAATTATAGAAGATACATTAACAATAATAAAAAAAATATTAAATATATTAAAATGGTTAGTGTTGCTCAACCTTCAGAGATAAACAAACGTCATCGTGGACTTTTTAATAGATTTTTTAAAAGACAATATTTTTGTAAAACATAGTTTTCATGTCTCATAAAGTTGAGTTAGCGCACGCCATGTAAGCGTTCAGGAAGCTCATTTTGGGTGACCTTTTCTTAAAACGGCATAATTCCTTGGTGCCTAGCAACAGTTGCTTAGCGACGGTTGCTATTAATATGGCAGAATAAATTATATGTCAAATTGAAACATATTTTAATATCTTAGTATATATCGAGAATATTACAAATATGAGAAAAAAAATAACCCATGTTCATCCGAAGACCCTCAAGTATCTCTATATGAATATTTTATCACAATTGAATTAGTGGTTTGGCCCTGATTGCGTAAAAGACAGACAGATAGACAGACAGAGTTACTTTCGAATTTATAATACAAGTATGGATTACTAACCAAAAGATGACTGAAACAAGATTTTCGTTCAAAACCCAAAGTTCTGGTAATTATTTTACGCATTCAGTCATAACTGTAAATTCGTATATAATAACGCAAGAGGATTGAACGAACGAAAACATCAATTTCATAAAAGTGATGAATAAAATAAATAATATGTATGTAATATACATACCATCATATATTGTATTCTATAATAAGTTATAGTCACATTGATGTAGAAAAAAATTCATTTGATTATTTTTTGTCTTTTTCCATAAAAAAAAGAAAAAATATGAACTGAAAAAAAAATATTGAATAATTTTGTGGATAGATGCACCTGGAGTGACTACCCGCAAAAATAAATAGGGCAACTAACTTTCTTGATACCGATACATGCCCTTTTTATTTGCAAAATAAATCAAGACTATTAAAGAAAGAAACATAATAAGCATTATTTAATGTATAATGTATGTATAGAATGTATGCATGCAATGCATGTGCAGGTCAGTCGTGGCCACTGGTTGTGGGTTCGATTCCCATTCGAGGAAATTAAATATTTATTTAAATTTATATTTGCAAGGTTTCGCTCTGGTGTTGAGGCAGAGAGGGGCGTTGAGTTCCGCCACTCAACACACAATGAGTCTAATTCGGCAGAAAGTGGGACGGAGTATCTTAACATTAAGCCTACCTTGCTGTATGCGGAATATAGTGAAGCTGAAAGCTGAAGATGTAAAGAAAAAAAAACTATACTGAACATAATGATCTGTTACAGAAATATTCAACAGAAATTTCTGACCAACATATTGTCAACCCCGTCTAAATTACTATGCCGATAATTTGTGTGGCTCTTAGGTTTTTTTGAGGCCAGTCGTGGGGCAAAGGTACAAAGTGTGACTATAAAATCGACTGGTTGTGGGTTCTATCCTCACTCGAAGAAGTGAAATATTGATTTACATTTATTTTATTTTCATTTCTTCGCTCTGGTGTCGAGGCAAAGCGCGGCGTTAAGTTCCGCCACTCAACACGCAATGCCTTCAGAACTCGGCGGAAAGTGGGGAACGGAGAGTCTTAACACTAGGTTCCCTTTGCCTACCCTGCTGTGTGCGGGATATAGCATGAAGCTGATAAATAAAAATTACGTTGAAGATTTCACGAATGTTTAGATGTAAGATAAACTATTAATAAAGTTAAATATTTGTATGTTTAATTTTTTCTTTACGTATTCAGTAAATCACCGGTATGACCGGTATGACCGGTGCCTTTCCCGTATACACACAAATGTATTTATTTAAATTTATTAGCACAACACAAAGTGTGACTGATCAACATAAAGTGTGACTGGATTTAAATATTTAATACGATAATGTCTATTGCTTCAAGTTAATACGTATTTGTATTTTATTGTTATCAAACTAAACACTTGTCGAAACAAAAGAAATATAACATATTTAATATTGACAAAAGGAAAGACAATGAATATTTTTGTACATGTGTGCCACTTATTGACATTCTACTTTTCTTTGAATCTTATATTATTATTACTAATCAAAAGTAACTCAAAACTAGATTTTCGTTCAAAACCCAAACTAATTCATTCTGGTAATTTTTTTACGCATTCAGTCATAACTGTAAATTCGTATATAATAAGGCAAGAGGATTGAACGAACGAAAACATCAATTTCATATGAGTGATGAATAAAGTAAATAATATGTATGTAATATATATACATACCATCATACACTGTATTCTAAGTTATAGTCACATTGATGTATAAAATATTTTCATTTGATATTTTTTTCTTTTTTTTTGTCTTTTTCCATAAAAAAAAGAAAAAAATATTAAATATATATGCTGCTATGCTGATAATTTGTATGGCTCTTAGGTTTTTTAGAAGTATCTTTACAATTGTAGTAAAGCGCTATCGTCGTTAAAAGTATAATCAAAACTGAGGCAACTATCCCACTGCAGAGACTATCTGCGTTTCACCCTATTTATAATTGAAAAATCCAATTAATAATAAATAATAAATATTCGGAAATATCTTAGAGCTTCAGATGCATATTTTAAATTGAACATTTTGATTAGAAACATTTCTCAAATTAATGGCACTGAGACCGAAGGAAAATGTAAGACAACTTGGCAAAATCCTTTCTAAGATAAAATATGTTAGTGAAGGTCTGACGATAAATTATATGGTTTGTGCTTGTTGAATGGCTGTCTAGGTAACAAGGAGAAGGCGGGTCGGTTATATTGCGGTGTCATGCGATAATCAGTCGGGAATGTTTCTTTTAGCACCGAATCTGTAAGAAACGAAAAAAATACGAATTATATAAATTGGAAATCGGAATAAAATTTGTGTTTTTAGATTAATAATATTATTATTAATTTCGATTCTTTCGGTATTCAATAATATGTGTTGAATATTATGGTAGATATATTTAATATTCTTTTTTGTAAGTTTTGATAAAAGTTTTATATCCTTTTCAATTTTTAACTTTAAGCTAGATTCGATATACTTATAGCCTAATTTCTTCTGAAAATGTATTGTTTGGTGTCTTCCACTTCGTTTACATGTATAATTTTTTTTATATATGTAGGTATATCTAGCTCTGTATGCATCTATTTTAATATTGCCCAATCATTGATTGTAAGTTAAAATCATACTGGGGGAATATTAATATTTACAATAATTATGGATTTTCACTGATCTTGTTAACTAAAAAAAGCGATAGGTTTTGTCACATTTGGGTGAAAAGCGAAGGGTGAAATATTTTAAAAATAATGCATAAAAAATAAGAGAGATTAAAAAACTACTGAAAGGATTTATATAAGTATAGGTAATAATGTTATATTTGATAATGTTCTATTTTCTCTGGATGGGTGCCGTAAATTCTAGTGCGATTTAAACATCATTTATCATGAAAAGGGAAAGGTAAACTGTATTTCGAATACTGTGCCGAAATGCGTCTGACAACCGACATTTAATTAAGAGGCATTTCGTGTAGTTATTGTGCCGAATAGAATGGAATACATTATTATTATAATTAATTTAAATACTTAACGATTGGCTTAAAACCAATATTTTATTGAATTATGTTCAATTAGAAACCATTAATTAAATTTAATTTTCCACACCCTAAAAGCCATTGTGATGCAATCAGTACTTTATTGGTCTGTATTAGTCGAACTGAAACCATTTTTAAATTCAAAATGCTGCAGATTTTTTTGTAAAATAAAAAAAAAATACAAAAATAACAAAGAACAAACTAAAAAATAATTCTAATATACGTTAGGACCGAAGTTGAATGGGACCTCATTTGTCCACGTTATTAGGAAAATGTTTCATATGGCTACGAGTGTTTGCTACGGGTACTCTAATCTTATATTCTTTTGTATCCAACATATGTTTTGACCTAGCAAAATGTTTATTTATTTTAATAACAGCATTTTACCTTAAACCCTAAAATGTTTCTTTCTGATGCTACAATGTTGTATTCGTTAATTGGTGGCGCAGCGGCACGAAGAGTGACTGTAAAACCGACTGGTTGTGGGTTCGATCCCCACTCGCGAGATGAAATATTTACTTACATTTATATTTCTATTTTCGCTCTGGTGTCAAGGCAAAGCGTGGTGTAGAGTTCCACCCCTCAACACGTAATGCCGCCATAACTCGGCGGAAAGTGGGGAACGGAGTGTTTTAACATTGGGTTCCCTCTGCCTACCTTGCTGTGTGCGGGATACAGCGTAAAGCTGAATTATTTTTGATTTTATTTATTTACTACAACTTTAGTTTTGTAAGTTATACTTCAGTTTTGAAATGAAACTACAATTTAATTTGAGATTTATATTTGAGATGTAAAAGTTTTAAATATTTTTATTTATTTAATAAACCAAATTTTAAAATGATAAATAATATTATAAATTTTAAATCAGTTTGTATTCCACAACAGTATTCTATTCAGCATATCAAAAATTCTTCATTTACAATAAAATAAATATATTTCTATATACATCAATCGATGTAAAATATCAATTCGTATCGTAAAATAAATTCACATAATTCTTTGATTTATGGTAAAGTCACGAAAGCCTTTGTTTTTGTTTAACTATCGCTGTTTGCGTATTCTGTTTCTGACAAATGATAAAATTCTCTTACATTTTCCATTTACTGGTGATAATTCAATAGCGGACGGTGAAAAATATTTGAACTTACGTTAAAAATATTCTGTTAAGTGAAACTGCACAAGCCAATAATGAAAATTAAAGAAATATTCATTTCGCTCATATATGAAAAATGCTGTCTGTATTTTGATTTTCATCTGGATACAATGTATTTATCTGAATTTATATTATAGTGAGAAGGTCGAGGTAACTCTGGACGTAGTTATCGTGGGTAACATGCGATAGCTAACCAGATTTAATATAGCTTAACTTAGCCTTCCTCGGTATTGGATTATCCAACACATTTTTTTTAACTTTCAAATCAGTGATTTCTAAGTGCCTTTAAAAAAAATCATAAAAATAGCCTAAATTAAACAAAATTCTTAGCATAATAATATTAGTATAAGGTTTCAGATAATAAGAGGTTTAAATCAAAAATATAAAGCTAATGCGCTAATATAGTATTAATAGTAGTACCTAATAAAGCAGTACCTGTAAATTGGGCGGAGAGCGGAGAACAGAAGTTCTTAACACTGCTCTCACTAAATACCCAGTACACTTACAACAAGTCACTAAATAAATACCAGTCTAATGGCCTCTTGTATATCATTTAGAAAAATAACAGCCCGCATCGGTGTCGTTATACCGAGTATAGCCATCATTAGAATCCCTTTGTTTCCATCAGCGCGCAAATGGGCACTTTCGTTCGTATTTAAAAGCATTTCAGCTATAATAAAATTTTGTATTATATTTCAAAATTTCATTATAAAGTGCTTCTTTATCTTTTTTTAAAAAGATAAAGAAATTAAAATAGAATATAATAAAGTTATTTTTAACTTACCTATAATTAGTAGTTAATAAGTATATTATAAACCGAAACTATATATAAATATATATATATATATATATATATATATATATATATATATATATATATATATATATATATATATATATATATATATATATGTATATAAACTTCTGGGTTTCTCCGACTGAATTGAGATCTATTGTGTTTCAAGTGTTGAGATAATCGTGATATTTATTTAAAGATAGATACACAAATTAACGCTCAAGTGTCATATAAAAAGTAAAACCAGTTAAGTGCGAGTTGGACTCATTCACCAAGGCTTCCGTTTCAATTTCAGGATTATTGGTCAACGGGAAGTACAACTTAGAAGGACACTTAAGTTTGAAGGCCCATGCACTCATTTTGTAAGAAATAAAATAAAAATATACGTTGGTAACGATTTTTTTTCTATGATGTACCGGTACATTTTTAATTTTCAGATTTTTTTTAAATTTATATTGTATGTTCTCATTTTGTGCCAAATTTCATAAGTATAAATCGACGGGAAGTATCCTATAGGTGTAGCTTATTACGCAGCGAATTTCATCCACTATTACTTACTAGTGTTTATGCATAAATACTAATAAAAATAAATAAAATCGATGCATAAATACTAATCTCTTTCGATTGCGTTGACTTAGAAATTTTATTTTATCTCTGCTTCTGGGGATCATAGTTCTAAATATATGATATTAATTTCAGCTTGATACCTTCACGCGATTTTGAGATAAATGGTTTTGACAGACAAATAGACGGACCACACAGTGATACAAAGTTTCCGTTTATACCTTTTGAAGTACGGAATCCTAAAAAAAGCTGGAATTCAGTTACTTAATTATCAAATATATACATATACATAAAACAGAAGCAAAACATTACCACTTCGTGTTTGCTCATAACACTGTTCAATTGAAATTACACT
The DNA here is from genome assembly GCA_013421005.1 of Heliconius erato x Heliconius himera. Taxonomy (NCBI): domain Eukaryota; kingdom Metazoa; phylum Arthropoda; class Insecta; order Lepidoptera; family Nymphalidae; genus Heliconius; species Heliconius erato x Heliconius himera. The sequence goes on from JAATLQ010001275.1 coordinate 35,253, forward strand.
TGAAATTATAGTATGGCTGTTCTCGGAAAATTATTTCACTGAAGTGAATTATTGTAAGAGTATTGAAATTTGTTATATGCTGACAGTAGCTACGTAGAAATTGGTTATATTGATATCCACAATATATGGGGCCACTGGTTTTCAATAATTCTGATTAAAAACATGGATTATATGAATTTATTTACTTTTGGATGTTGATTATAGAATTAATACATTGACTCACAATTACCTGCTAAAGATTTAAAAAAGTTGTAGTAAGTCATTTTTTATATGGTTTCTAAAAAAGTATTTGTTTTTCATTTGGGTAACATTTTAAAATGTTTAAAAAAAAGAAAAGAACCTTTCCTCTTTTCTTCTTTTGAATTTAAAAAAAAAATAAATCAAAATCAGCTTCACACTGTATCCCGCACATAGCAGGGTAGGCAGAGGGACCACCAAGCTCTGGAGGCATTGCGTGTTGAGTGGCGGAATTCAACGCCGCGCTTCGCTTCGACACCAGAGTGAAGAAATGAAAATATAAATGTAAATAAATATTTCATTTCCTCGAGTGGGGATCGAACTCACAACCGATCAATTTTACAGTCACATTTTGTGCCCCTGCGCCACGACTGGCCTCTTATATTTTTACCAATCGGAAAAACTTTTATCATATAATTAATCCCAGTAAAAAAATAAAACCAAAATTAGTATTCATTTTAACGGGAATGTACAAGAATTTTGTAAAGCGAATGTTGTAAAACTTTTTTTGCTTATGAGGCGTATTCAAAGCGTGCACACTCGCTGATGCCAAATCCGTCTGCACCTATATTTTAAAACGATTTTTCCTTTTTATGTAACTTTAAAATGAAACGAGAAAATAAAAATATGCGCCGTATGAGGGCTTGTTTCGTATTTATTTTTATAATTTTATTTCTTTATCCTGTTTAGCTAAAATTCTGGATAAAGTCGCTCTAAAGTCCAAAGTGTAATACGGGTGTAACTTTTAAACTAGTAATGCTGGACAGTACTCAAAATCACATTACCAGGCCAGTCGTGGTGCAAGTGCACAAAGTTTGACTGTGAAATCAACTGGTTGTGGGTTCGATCCCCACGCGAGGAAATAAAATATTTATTTACATTTATATTTTCATTTCTTCGTTTTGGTGTCGAGACAAATTGCGGCGTTAAGTTTCGCCACCATTCACCATTCGTCAGAAAGTGGAGAACGGAGTGTCTTAACACTAGGTTCTCTCTGCCTATCCTGCTATGTGCGGGATACAGCGTGAAGCTGCTAAAAAAAAATTATTTTAAGGGGTTGCGTAACTAAAGCGTAAATTGAAGTCTCTATTACTAAGATTTCATCCTGATAGTGATAGTATGAGCGAACAATGATAATTAGACAATTTAAATTTTTATATTTCTGTTGCTGCTATAACCTAAATATAGTACTAAAATAGAATTAAATAAAAGTTATAATAAATATAAACATATCGAGTATTGGGCTAAGTATGTCTATTTATAAGCTATATTTTTAGGTCGCATCTCGGTTAATTTAACCAGGCCCTTTAGCTGTAAACCCTTTATAGAGTGTTTCAGTAAAAGGTTCACAAAATTACACAATATCTCGTCGTTATAAAGATGGTCTACTAAAGTAAATGGTGTGATAAAGTCTGAAGTCTTCTATGTTCTTTCTTCTCTCTTCTTTGTTCTTCATTTTTCTAACTTCTATGTTCTTTAATATTTACATTGGTATGTTCGAAATATTTCTTAAAATTTCACCGTTAAACTTGTTTGGAAATAAAAAAATGTTGTATGTAATGTGAAAAAAAAAATGTTAACAGCCTTATCACATCCACGATCGACGATCAACGTTGGTATTCTTAGGGAAGTCCTTCCCTTAAGTAAGTTCCTCGCTGCCATCTCTATTGATTTTCGGATATAGTTATTAAATATTTCTTAACAACTTATTTTTAAATAAAATGTTATTTATTGACTGAATAGGCCACCTAGTGTTTAATATTTCAAAAGTCAGAACGCGGATAGTTGGTCAGAAACATTTTGAAACTGTTTCAAGCATAAATGTAAATTTTATCCCATAAATAGTTAACTCTAAAAGTTTCTTTATCAAGATACAGCTTTACACTTCAAAGAACTCTTAAGTTTGTATTTTCAACATTACACGACCCATTTACCTTAGTGCACGATTTTAAAACCTATAGGTAATATATTTAATTCTAAGCCTACTTACATACACTAAAATTTACGGTACAAAAAATAAGAATACTAAATTAATTAAATATCATTAATCAGCTTTACGCTGTATCCCGCACACAGCAGGGTAGGCAGAGGGAACCTAGTGTTAAGACACTCCGTTCCCGACTGTCTGCCGAATTCTGGAGGCATTGCGTGTTAAGTGGCAGAACTCAACGCTTTGCCGCGACACGAGAGCGAAGAAATGGAAATATAAATTTAAGTAAATATTTCATCTCCTCGAGTGGGGATCGAACCCACAACCAGTCAGTTAATTTACAGTCACATTTTGTGCCGCTGCACCACGATTGACCTCAAAATAAAAGATAATATTTGTAATAATTAAATATTATTAATTATTACAAATATTACCTTTTAAAAATATGAGTGTGTTTGTCGTGTTGTAAAGTCAAACCTACATAGGGTCTTGCGTTTCTGACTCTAGAGATCGCAGGTATGCGCCAAGTTCTAAATAATAATAAATGTTGTATGAAGGCGGAGTAGATGTGCCATATACTAATTGATAGAGATCCCAGGGTCCCTAGACCTATGTCGTTTTAACAAAGCTGAAATTTTGATCATTATTAGTCTAATATGTAATTAAGACGGTATACGTACTCACATACTTGAAAGCGAGGCTCTGTCAAAGACCGATTCTATCGCGTTGCAAGGATGATTGGCCCATCGGATTGGTCTGGCTGTTTAAATTGGTCTTGAAATAATTCCGTAATAATATATGTCAAATTGAGGCTTACTTATATAACATAGTGTGCCTCAATTTTAAACAACCTTAAGGACGTCTGGCAGGAGTAAAGGCCTATGTGAAGGGTCTAATAGTTATAATAATATAAAGAAGGGTGGCTATGATAAATATAATTTTTTTACATACGAGCATTTCCACTTCAACGTGTAGGTGAGCGTGGATCTTATGTACCTTTAGTAAGCGCTACCTCCGAAAGGGCTCCATTTTCAAGTTAGTGAGTACGCATATCGTCTTAATTACATAATAGATTAAAATAATAATAATAATCCTCAAAATTTCAGTTTTGATAAAATAACGTAGGTCTAGGGGCCCTGGGATCTAGGGCTATATCGTTATTCTATATATAAGCCATACGTGATATTAGCACAGCACTATCATACGTAATATTTTTATAAAGAGCAGCGTTGTGAATAGATGTGACCTTTTCGTAAATCGGTCGGCATATTTATATATTGGACGTCAAATCTGTCCTGTCGGTCACTGAATTTCTTTCACTTGAAAAATCCTTAATTGTATAATGTATGTTGAGGCCAGTCGTGGCGCAGGGGCAGCAAGTGTGACTGTAAAATTCGATTGGTTGTGGGTTCGATCCCCACTCGAGAAAATGAAATATTTACTTATATTTATATTTTCATTTCTTCGCTCTGTTATCTAGCCAAAGCGCGGCGTTGAGTTTCACCTCTCAAGACGCAATGCCTGTAGAATTCGGTGGAAAGTGGGGAACGGTGTGTCTTAACACTAGGTTCCCTCTGCCTACTCTGCTGTGTGCGGGATACAGCATGAAGCTGATTATTTAAAATTTATATAATGTAAATATAACTTATAATTCGCCGCCGACTTTGTTTTCATGAACTATAAAAGTTAAAATGAAATGCGTTTCCTTTGGAATTTCAAAATATCCTTCTTAGTAGATTCAGTTCCCAAGGAACCAACAGGGTAAATTTCAGCGTTCAACGCCGCTTAGTTTTCATTGTACGTTGTCTGTCAGTCACTCAGCGAGACAAATTTTGTATATTTAAATTAATAAAACATGGAAAAGTAGCGAAACAAACACGGCTTCATCCGGTTTACTTTATTTTGATATGATAGCCAAATCATACAAAATCTTACTATAATATTACTGTAAGGTTTAATCAAAATCAGTTCTGTAACTTTTGCGCTAAACTGCGCTGGATCTTTACAAAGTAACATTTATAACATTAAACGTGGGATGTATAACATAAATATGATTGAACTTTTGTAGTCATTACTAAAATTACGTTCCCGGTGAGTTAGAAAGATAAGATTTTATGTACTGAAACCGAGCGCTAGCCTTGCATTTAAGTTTAAGTTAAGTTCATTGTAAACGCGATGGTCGTAGGTTCGATTCCCACTTAGAGATTTTTTCATTTCCCTCATACTGGTAACATAAAGTACGGCGTTATGCCCCGCCACTCAACGCGCAATGCTTGGAAACCGGGTGAAAAGCGGAGAGCACAGTGATCCTAGCATCTTTTTGTCTACCCTGTTAGCCGAGAAGCTGAAAAAATATTTTTACAAATTACGTATACAATTAAAATACAATGTATCAATTTACGCCTGATCCATTTAATTTTGAGCTTCATTACAGACTCATTATAATGATGATAGAAGGTACTTATTATCGTTTATTGCGCGATTAATCATGTACATTTTGATTATATTACACATTTTCGAGAGTTCAATATGACTACATTCTCCTGTTTTTTGTCCATTTAGAAACATAGCAAGTTAGACAACACCATTTATATAATAAAGAATATATATATATATATATATATATATATATATATATATATATATATATATTCTTTATTGCATTCAACATAAAAAAATACATGTAACAAAAAAAAAGTTAGCCTCGGTGAATAATATATACAAAATCAATACTAAAATCAATTTAATTCTTTGTATAACCAAATCCAGGAAGCATACGAGAATTTGTGTGTGTAACTAACAGAAACTAAGACACAGAATCGTTAATAATTTATTAATCAACTTAATTTACATTTCTATGCAAAAGTCTAGTTTTCGTTCAGCAATAATTCTTCATCTTTCTATAAGAAAGCGCTTGGCCGCCGTGGCCAAATAGACATATGACACCTTCCAAGTACCCGAAGTAATTCTGATACAGTGACTTACATTGAAATGAGAAATGTAACAATGAAAAGTCAAACGACAAATGGTCAACTAAAAAAAAAATTCAATTTAAATCATTGGCTTCTGAGATTAGCGCGTTTAACGAAACCAATTATTAAGCTAGATAATATTAAAATATTTTTTTTATATTGAACCAGAAGCTACCTACTACTTTAGAGGAGTGAGGCCAGTCGTGGCGCAGTGGCACAAGGGTGTGACATTGAACCCACAACCTGTCGGTGGTTGTGGGTTCAATTCCTCTGGTGTCAAGACAAAGCGCGGCATTGAATTCCGCCACTCAACTCGCAAGGTATGACGGAAAGTGGGAAACGGCAGTACCTTAATGGGAACGAAGTGTCTTACCACTAGGTTCCCAGGTTCCCTCTGCTTACCCTGTTATGTATGAGATACGACGTGAAGCTAAAAAAAGGTATAGAACTCATAATGAAGTTCATTACCGACTTGTTGCTGGGGCGCCACTAAAACTTATTAGTTCAAAGTTCTAAACTTGGCTATTTAGATTGTGGCCACGGGCATAACATAAACTTTAGTATCGCTCCGACAGTTCAATACGAATCCCTATTCCATGTTGTGCGAGATCAAAATAGTTCAATCTATACGTTTTACTAGTATTGAAACCTAAAGTTGATATATTAGAACCCAGGTCATTTTTGTTTATATTTTTAAGATGTATAGGAAATAAAAAGTTAATGTATTTTTTAACATTTTTAAAGTGTTAATCCACACTTAGGAAAGAAAAATGCTTATTTAGAAAACGTATAAAAATTTGATTTCAAATCCCGCTACGTTCAAATTTTTATACGTTTTCTAAATAAGTAAATAAGTAAGTTAATGTAAGTTTCTAAAGTTAAATATATATTTAACTTGGAAGCAATAGAAGTTAAATATATATTTTTTATAAAAACTCTTTCTGTTTTCTGTCTTAAGTGAAGCCTTAAATGGATTCTGTGCCTCAAACGACAAAATTTCGCATTTTTCTTTTTCAATTTAAATTTATTATAAGCATAATATTGACAACCAAATATAAATTATCTAGAAACAAAAAATAATTTATTATTGTTTACCCTGAAACTATTAAAGAGTACGTAAAGGTGCCATTACTAACAAGAAATAATAATATCTGTAATAGAAAAAGATTGTCTTATAATTTGATAAATTGAATACTTATGTCTTCAACTTTCTGCTGAAACTAAAGAACATTATTTCTTAATCATATTGAAAGAAAAGTTTTGATATTTTATAGATGTTCGCTACGTTAAGTTGGCGCTCGGGTAAAAAAGTTTTTTTTCCACAGTTTTTTTTTAGCTTTACGCAGTATTCAGCAAATAGGGCAGGCAGGAGGAACCTAGTGTTAAAACACTTCCGTTCCTCACTTTCAGCTAAAATCTGGAGGCGTTGCGCTTTATGTTGTTTGTTACTAAGTTATTTCATTTTCTCGAGTAAATAATTGAATTGATAAATAAAAAAGAATAGAAAATGAAATAGACTTTTCTATTTTAGTCCATTTTAAGAATGAGTTGCGTAAATAATCTGATAATATAATATGTAACGTTGATCCCTTTTTTTGAAAAATATTGCATACACTCCCCCGACTAAAATATAGGATTTTTTTTCAGCTTCACGTCAATAAATTCCGTTAGTTTCGTTATGTTCAACAATACGCCAACATTTCTAATTCAATATCAAAAATAATATATCTTTAACGAACTTACAACCATGGTATTCATAGTCAGACGCTGTAGGTATAGCGCCACGTCGGAAGTACATACAATATATATTAAAAAATAATAAATCAGCTTCAAGCTGTATCCCGCACACGGAGGGGTATGCAGAGGGAACCTATATATATTTTAAACTTATAATTCTTAACAAAAACAAATTGTTATTAGTTCTAAAGAAATAAAAAGTATAATTGTGCTTGTAGTCAGCAAGTTAAGACTTTATTACGTTGAAAATGAGGAGAAACAACGTAATTACACGGTAACTGTGGTGTTGTAAATATTTATAGAATCATGAAAATACTACGCTGTTTAATGATATTAGTTCAGTTCGTTGATAGATATTACTATTAATAATGACTGCATTTAATAAATGTGTTTGATCTAGAGTAGGTACTCTAGATATAACAAAAATTACATTAATTTATTTTATTTTTTGGCATAGTTGCGAATTCTGTATGTAATAATTTTACCGTACGTAAATATAAATAACATATAAAGATTTAAAATTACTTAAAAAATATTTCATTTCACTTATATGGGTTTATTAAAAGAAAATAAAATAAAATAAAAATTATTTAATTACCCTTCCGTGTTAAGAGAATTAATTTCATTGGATTAGAAATATTCAAAATGAAATGTCTCCTGAAATTGATGAGAAATAGATAACTTTCCTTATCCTTTGGGTTTGGGTTTCCTTGCCTAAAAAAATATCAAATAAGATTTACGTTCGCACTAACCTTGTTCAGTCGAGCACATTCCAGTTGCCTCAAGATAGCCTCAGAGGGAAAAATGTGAAATATGTGATATATAATACAAAAACATAAAACAAAAGATCAGGATCATTCATAACAAAGTAAAAGAATACATTATGCCTTTAACATGAAAACGGACGTCTTACAAATGGTTGTAAGGTTCCCTTGAGGGTATAGAAACGGTAAACACGTCAAGTATAGTATTGTAAGAGATTGAAAAGGATAATAAAGATTTATATTCACTTATTTGACGATTTCAAGCGGGGTGAGAAATGTTTTGTATGTTGTACATTTTTCTGTATATTACAGGAAAAAATATTTAAGGTATTTTTTTAGTTTATTCAGGTACCAGTTAGATAGATTAGTTGGCCTGAATCATTGAGTGTAGCTATAATTTACTACTTTAGTGACAAACAAGATATTATAAACAAAGATATTATAAACTGGCAAAAATACTCTGTAAATAAATAAAAAATACGAGTTTTGCGTCGGTACTCAGCAGTTCCTCATTTTCTTGAAATGCACAACAACCGGCTAAAACTAAAAAAAAACTAAAACATATATTCAAAATAAACTTTATTCAACAGATACCTAAAGAACATTTCAATCGATGTTCCCATATTCATCCAGTTGAAGCACGATAAATGTTACCGTAATTATTGGGAAATGTAGCTTAGGCCATTTGAGGTTTACAACTTGCCCATTTAGAGCTTTGGAACGAAAGTTTTGTATTGACGATAGTTCTATTTAGATCTGTTTCCGGCAGGCTTTAGGTAGTATTAAATGCAATGTGATAGTAAATTGATTTATATATTTTATTGGCGCTATTTATAAAATGATTAGATGACAATACTTAAAAAAATATATTTAATAAAATAAATCACCTTTCAGACACTTGTGGCCAGTCGTGGCGCGGTGGCACAAAGTGTGACTGTAAAACCGACTGGATGTGGGTTCAATCCCCACTCGAGGAGATGAAATATTTACTTAAATTTATATTTCCATTTCTTCGCTCTGGTGTCGAGGCAAAGCGCGGCGTTGAGTTCTGCCACTCAACACGCAGTGCCTCCAAAATTCGGCAGAAAGTGGGAAACGGAGTGTCTTAACACTAGGATCCCTCTGCCTACCCTGTTGTGTGCGGAATACAGCGTGAAGCTAATTTAATTTTTTTTTTTTTTTCAGACACTTCATTTGCCAGAGCTGAAGGGAGAAATGAGTTGTGATTGAACCCACTATAACAGTCAAACGCCGTGAAATAAATAAAATAACCAATAATCAAGAGGTATATATACATACTTTTTCATAAAAGTAAAGTGGAACGAACAATATTTATTTAGGCAGGTATAACAAGATGACCATAAATATTAAAAGCTGTAAAAACATTGAACGTGACTTTGCTGATATCGAAATGGTTGTTTATTGCTTATAAAATATTCAATACACGAATACGTTTTTTAAAGGTATTTTTTTCTATTACACAGACGAGATTTATCTTTTTTCGTATATACTTTTATAATTTCTTAGGCCTTTTATATACATTCCATAGTGTTTCTGAGTTCTGAGTATTTATATTTTCTATTTTTTTTTGTTATGATAGACAAAATTCCAATTTCGAACTTTTGTACGTTTAAAATTCAATAGTCAATTTACATTTATTATATATATTTTGTATAAAATAAATAAAACTTTCTCTAATAAATTGTATATTATATAGAAACATTTTAGCTAATATTAGTAGTAATAGCCCTATATGAGAATACTAAGTAGCGCTTATACCTATAATTTATTAAGTTTAGGCGTTGGTTTCGTGGTTTTTTCCTTGTTGTTTTATAAGTTCTTTGTTTATTTTAATAGAAATAATATTTTATTTTTATATTTTAGTATAGAGACCACCACAGTTAACAATATATATTTATTTACTAAAAAAATAAGTATTGTCAGTCCTACAAGAATCTGCTACCGATTCAAATTAGTTATGCTCAGAAGAGTTGGTAATAAAAAAAAGTTAAGCTTTATAAACTCTTTTAAACCATAACTAATAATGCACTGCATCTGGTTGAAAAGGCGACGGTGTTGTGGGTTGTGGGAAATAAATTAATTTCATTTCTCACTCTGGTAATAAGAAAAAGCGCGGTGTTAAGTTCCGTTACTCAATATATAATATTACGAAAATCAGATGAAGAGTGGGAAACGGAGTGTCTTACGATAAAGTTCTCTTTACTCTGTAAAAAAAATAACTTCTGCTTAATAGGATATATTTTGTATCTAGATTTAAAAATACTAAAATATCTTTACAGAGTATGTAAAGATTATGAAGAACATTAATTTTTGTATTTATATTTAAATTTGTACCAAAAGGATAATTAATATATGTACATAACAAACAGTACTAAAAAATATGGCGGCAGTATATTATATTATAAATTTATACTGTATATTAAATAAGATCTCAATTAAGTAGGTATATACTCCTAAGTCTTACACAGAGTGTGGTTATTGGCAAACATAAATGCTACCAACTTACAAAACTTCGTCCTAATATATGAAGTTTATATATATTTATGTTGAATGTGCGTGAAGTTTATATAAAAACACCCTACCCTACCCTACCCTAGGAGCTACCCTATGTGTTTTTATAGATAAGCAATTTTGGAACAAACTTTGATAATTTTGTTATTGTCGAATTCAATATGATAATAGATTGTATTAAGTTTTATTATATTACTGAGGCCGGTCGTGGCGCAGGGGCACAAAGTGTGGCTGTAAACGCGACTGGTTGTGTGTTTGAGCCTCACTCGAGGAAGTGAAATATTTATTACAATGTAAATTTCGATTTCTTTGCTCTAGTGTCGAGGTAATGCGCGGCGTTGAGTTCCGCCACTCAGCACACAATGCCTTCCGTATTCGGCGACAAGTGGGGAACGGAGTGTCTTAACACCAGTTCCCTCAGCCTACCCTGCTGTGTGCGGGTTACAGCGTGAAGCTATAAAAAAATGATAAAATTAATGTCACTAAAGTGGTAAATTATAGATATTATTGTCATTTCTCTGCTCTGGTACATAACGCCGCACTGAGAATTGCAAAATTAATACATAAAGTACCGAATTCGAGCTGAAAAAACAGAATGATGTTAGAAAAAGATGTAGTGTTTTAGTTTACTCATTTTATTTTCTGTCTATTTGTGTATCCTGTTATGCAGGAAAAGTGAGAAGCTCAAAAACTGATCTCAGTATTGCAATATTGAACTAACCAATAATAAAAGTTATGTTAATATTATTAATATTATCATATTGCCTGAATATCAATGCGTGGGCAGATAATCTAGTGATCTAATATCCATGAAAGACGGAAGCTGTACAGTCAGATTTGATTAAGCAATGCTTACTTCGGTCTTGAATAAAGTGAAATTATGGTGACGTATTTTAAGATACGTAAAGCATCTTTATAGTGTGAGTCTTTATGGGTAATTTTATTAGATAGAAGAATGTGAGGACCAAATCGCTCATTACTAGTCGAAATTATTAAAAATTATTTTTTTTCTAAAGATAAACAAAAATATTTCCACAACTAGATATATAGATTAAATAAGGAGCCATAATATCAATTTTCATATTAATAACTAATGATATTAGAGATATTAAATATAGTTTTTTTTTAAAGGATAATGCGTGTATATCATGTTCCTTTGATAAAACCTATTTGTGGTTAAGTAATCTATGTAATGAAATAGAAGCTTTATGTATAATCAATAAAGCAATCATGGCGCGGGTCGAGCACTAGTAGTTGTAGTTGTTAGATCTAATAATGTGTGTGGAATATAATTCAATTATTATTATTTCAATTTTTATCGACTAAAATACATATTCTGGGTGATTTTATTTTAAATGTTTCAATTTATTAAGTATTATAATATTATGTACATATCTATTTAGATATGAACATATTTACTTACGTATATGCGATGTGGACGGGTAAAAAAAGAAATAAATAGAAATATAGCAATAATATATAGATTAAAATTTATTGATTGAAAACAACTAATAGTGTGTAAGTAAGCCTCGCAAAATTCTATAAAGGGAGGTCAAGCTGGTTAGGAGCTACATCGGTAACATCCTAAAGCGCGGCGTCCGATGCCGCCACTTGCACCCGCCACGTCACCTTAACTTTAAAATAATAATAAATGATTTATTTTTGGTTAATTCTCTAAGAATGCTGTGGCTTAAAAGTTTGGAAATAAATAAAAGATTTTTTTTTAAATATTCAGTAGCTTGCGGGCTACATAGTAATTAACATTCCAGAGCTACACTAGAAATCATCTTGAATTGAATTTTAATAGTTTAGGAAATTGTATGAAGGAAGCAGCAGTAGGTGCATGTGGTAAATGGAAAGGAGGCTTAAGCAAAAAACGTGATGAATGGTAGGATGACGATGTGCAAGATGCTGTAGAAAGAAAGAAGAAAGCATAGCAGGAACGGAACGATACGAAACGTTGTTTAATAGAAGAAGAATGAAAGAAAGATTAATGCTGTGGAGATGCAATCTCTTCATAGGATATGAAGAGTCAGCTTAGCTGATCGAATCTGCAATGAAGAGGTACACAGAATGGCAAGTACTAGCGAGGATGTTACGGTGAGAAAGAAGAAGAACGTGTTCAGTTGGCTTGGGCACGTCTAACAAATGGATCAAAAAATGACAAAAATGATTGATGAAGGAAATTTGAGCGTTAAGAGAGAGAGAGTATGGGGAGACCTCAGTTGACTTTCGAAAACACAATATCAAAAATACTGGAGAAAGGTCACGAATTGTCATAAGGACCCCTGGGGTACATGTATGAAGAAGTTTATGACAGTGGACGAGAAGAAAGAGGTATGTAGAAACCGTAGCGTTTAGCGCTCCGTTCTCCATGATTACCCTGCTAGGAATACAGCGTGAGGCTAAGTTAAGTTAAGAAATTACAATATAATGTATTTTTTAAATAAAGGCTCCTTCCTTCTTTCCTTCCTGGCATTAATCCCGGCTTTTGCCAGGGTCTGCCTTCCTGTTCAACCTACTGCATCCGACATAGTTCTTAGGCCGTGACGTGACCAAACCATACTAGGCGACGCTCTTGGAGCTTATGCGCTACGTCACGGACTCCAAGTCTACCTCGAATGAATGTGTTGCATATGCGGTCAGACCGCGTAGGCAACACATTTTTTAAATTAAGGCTATGAAGGAAATAAAGGCTAGGGAGGAAATTATGGAGGAATTTTCGAAATTCCGACGACGGAAAAAAATAACTAAATTTTACGTTTTACTTCATAAAGTCCACATAAACGAACTTGTGGGCAATTAGTACTTTATATATCCTAGTACAAACAACATGTCAGCCTTGATACTTTGCAATACATCTTTGCTTATTACTTGTATCAAAATAGAATAACACTACTGTAACCTGATCCAGAAATATCATTCAAAATTGTAAGGAGCAGATGCCAAAATAGCTTGCACGTTGGAAATATTACGTAAACGCCAGACTCGTGGAATCCACGATATATCAAATACATTTTACGACTTGCCTACAACCGTGTGTTATGGTTGCGGCAATAAAGTTGATACAACTTTTATCAAAGACGTTCCGTAACTACTGAAGAAATGCTGCTAAGTTAGAAGTCGATTTAATACTCTATGTTCTCATGTGACACTTGTGTTACGTTCGTGTTACTTCAAGTACGTTACAAGACGACGTTTTATGAGAGGCCAATTGCGAGGGAGATGAGATTTTCTTTTTATTCTACAGCAAATGCAAATTATTATGCTAAATTCTCTGGAGCTAGACGAGAAAATTGTAATTTTTATATATTCTTGAGATGTTGTGAAACGTTGTTATAAATTAAAATTATAATTAACTTAATAAATGCCTAACTAACTGATATTTATGAATGTTATTTATACTTCCCAGCAAAAATTAAACCAAGTCGTGAAAGATAGATTTTTGTGTAGTTTTTTTTCCACGAAAAACCCATACAAAAATATCAAGACCGATTTAAAACAGCAACTAATTTTAAACAGAACATAAAAGTGTCGCCCAATCAAAGAATATTCGTACTTTAGAATTCAGGGAAAGTTTAGTGTATTGACAATTGCCATCTTTAATGTCTTCATATAAAAATAATATTATAAAATATTATAGAATAATAAAATATATAATAAAATAATGTAAAAATCGGCAACGGAGTGTCTTAACAATACGTTCCCTCTACCTACTCTTCTTTGTGCGAGATATAGCGTGAAAGTAAAAAATAGTACAAATTTCTAAAGATTGTAACTTTTTAAAATTAAACTTAAAGTTTTCGTGTTATAATAATAATTAGTTTTATTTTTTTAATAACATCTTTTACTAAACTATCAGAATTGAACCGGTCATTTCTTTTGTTAAAAACCGAATCGATCATATGTATAATCAGTTACTTTCTGTAATTTGGCTTTCAAATTTGCTCTTAATACAAATATATTGTACATATTATATCGTTATCTCTTCTTCCATTAGGTATCTCAAATGTCTAAACTGGCTGTCTTCTTATAAATAGTCTACATTTGTATTGTCTCGTAGCTCGTAGCACGTCTACGTTGTAGCGTTGCTGTTTTATATAGAGTATCAAGGGATATTTTAACAAATGGACGAACTTTATTAAATAATAAATATCTTGCTATCTTGTATTTTAGAGAAAATATATTTATTATAGAAAAAAAATATATATTATTCATTCATTATTTATTTAAAATATATTAAAAAATTGCACAAAAATTTTAAGAAAATCACTATTAGTCCTTTTTCATTACAAGCGGTATATAATTATAAAAGTCAATACACAGATGTTAAAAGGATCCTCCATCAAAATTGGGAACAGAAACTTCATTGGCCAGATTTGACATAGAGCCTGTCTTTGTGACACTGCGTAATTAATTAGGGTCCCGCAAAAGGTGTCGAGGTCCAGTAGCTGTGACGCAGGCTCCTGCGGCAAAGCCAGTATCCGCCCAGCAGCCGAAGCGCTTGCCCGCATCCGTTCCGCGCTCATATCGAACAGCGAGATCACGAAATTCAAATCATAAATACATTTTTTTATTATTTTTAGTGAACTATAATTTATTATTTATATTATCAAATTTAGCTTAAAAAATATTTTGTTCATTTTTAATCTGCAAACTGGCTGGATACCAATTAGCACGCTACTGTCAAATTTCGATTAATTAAAAAAGTTGGAGAGCGTAAAACATCAACTAAGGGACGACAGAGTTTGGATTGTTAGTTTGAATATAATTGTTTTATTTTTTATTTATGTTTAGTTTTGTTTTATTTTTTTTAGTGTAACTGAAAATGGTTCGATGATAAGGTAACAAATATTTTTTGATTATAATATTTCTCATTCTGTAGAAATAGATTTTATTCACATTAATTACAGTTGTCTCTTTATAATCTGGATATTACTTCAATATTTACACACGTATACTTTTACCTTGCAATAACGCTTAAATAATCTCCTAAAATAGTTAAAACAAGTTTTTTAAATATACATTTTAATGAGAATCTCATTTAATTCTCAAGAGATTTTTAATGATACTAACCTAGGACATATATAAATCACTATATATATATAAATATTTAGGAGTGTCGACATGAGTGAACCTTAGAAAGAAATGATATCGTGTAGTTTCAATCCATAATGAGATCCTGATATGTCCTGATTTTACCACGGATAAAAAGTATAATATTCCGAAATTTATTTACATTTGCATTTAATATTTTAGTGTATTGTATTAATAATACAAAAATAATATCATCTATTGTATATGTACGTATATAATTCGTCAATATACGCAAATAAAACCTTACTATAATTAATAATCATAAAATTGCGTTCCACTGTTATTTTAAAATGAAACTAAGCGATGGAAATGTTTTATATATTTGTTAATTATTAATAAACGAATAGCTTCGTATGGTAAATGGAACGCGTCTGAATAAGAACAATTGATTTGGATTTAACACTAATTCTAAATGAGTGATGTTGGTGTTGAGTTCCGCCAACTCGTTCCAAGTATACAAGAAATTGGAGGGCTAAAAGAGCCTATCTTTTGATATCAAGTTATGTTTTTCTTAAGGACTATATTGTTTAGGTTTTTTGTAGTACTGGAGTCCCTATAAAAGTCATATCAGGACATTTTAGTGTGAAACATATTCAACATTCATATACTTTACTTACATGGTAAATGTTATTGAAAAGAAATCGTAAACAGAGACTACATACATTGTTGAGTCCTCCTGGCTACTTTACAAATAAAGGAGATGAAAATCAATAATTTTTTCTTTGGTTGGTCATAAATCAAGTCAGTCAGTCCCAAAAGTTTTCTTAATGCATATTAATTTTATTATTTACCATTTTTTCACTATAAATAGATCGCATTTTCAATAATTTATTGCGGTTCGGCTGTAAATAATTTAGCATTACACTACGTAGTATTGTTAGAAAGAGCTAATGCCTTCTACGCTATCTTATACAATTTTTAAGGTTCCATACTTCAAAAGATAGAGACGGAATCTTTATAGGATCACTTTATTGTCCGTCTGTCAAGATCATTTATCTTAAGATCATGTAGAGGTTTCAATTTTTCGTTCAGCTATATAAGCTGATATATTCAAATATTGAAGTCTATAGTCCCAAGCACAGAAAAAACAAACCTCTAAGTCAACGTAATCAAAAGATACAAGTGTATATACAATGATTATGTTTGCATTTTGTATGAAACTAGAGGGCGCGTGCGGCTTCGCCCGCTTATTAGGAGTGAATTCTAAAAAAACCACGAAACACGTGTTCAATTAAATATTTTTAACAGTCTGAATTTAAATTTTTATAAAAATCGATGGCAATTTAACATTTTATATAACATTCCATATAAACTTTCAACCCCTTATTTGAACCCTTAGGGGGCGAATTCTTAAAAACCATGAAACACGTGTTCAATGAAATATTTTAAAGAGTCTGAATTTCAAATTTTATAAAAATCGGTACAGATTAAATTTTTTTTCCATACAAACTTTTAATCCCTATTTCATCCCTTTAGGGTTAAAATTTTTCAAATTCCCTTCTTAGTGGATGTCCAGAATATGAAAATAAACATCTGCCCAAATTTCACGTTTCTACCATCAGCGGTTACGGCTCTGCGTGCGTCTTACCTCAGTCGGTCAGCACAAGTCCTTTTATATATATAGATTAGCCGCGTAATCGCAACCTATAGGTACTTCCCATGGACTTACCATTACGAAATTTGGCATGATGTGAGAACTTACAATACGAATAAAAGAAAAAATCCGAAGAATGAAAATTGATAGTTATTTCATAGAAAAATATAATTACAAACTTATGTATGTAGTTCTTTTCAAACAAAATGAGTGCATATACGCCCGCAAACTTAGTTTTGTTATTTTTTATAAGTAATAGTTCCCGTTGATCTGAGAAAGAGTCCGATTTACACATAATTCGTTTTTATTTATATTCAAAAAGGGTTAAAATGGATCAATTCAAATTATCATGTTTTGTTCGTAATATAAAATTATTATAAGTTTAAAAATTAATTTGAATTAAGATATAGTATTTAAGAAATATAAATTCAATTTATTTCAATTATCTATAAATATGTATATCAATGCATATGATATTATTAAGAAAAAGTTCTATTTAATGAAGCATTAACACAAGAAATTTAATTAGATATATAATATTCTATACGGCACTCTGTAATTATAAAATACTCGCATATATTTTATAATTTATGTGCTATTTTTATGAATGCGACAGGGTCCCGAAGGAACGTAATTAACTGTTAATTACTATACAAGTACATACGTTTGTTACTTTATATATGTTATAATGGAATATATTCAGCCTTATCAGATAGTAGTTGCAGACCGCAATTCTGTTTGCGTAAATTTGTTTTTAATAATAATAGCAATATATTGCTATATATAGCGCAAGAGCTATATTTTCGAAAGGGTGGAAGTGCTAAATCTATGTAATAGCACGGAAACCCGCTCACGTGCTGACGATCATCTCTGGACTATTACTTTTGGTTACTCAGAGATGGATTCCAGCTAATGCGTCACAGTATAATATTTATATATTCTAGAAGGGGACTCTACGGGTTATTTCTGCGTCCCAACGCATGGTCCTTGAGGAAAGAGAAATATAACAATAATACACTTCCCAAAGATCTACATGCCAAATTTCAGCGTCTACGCCCCGTACTTTCTTCGGCTATGCATTGTTTATCAGTCACTCAGTACCGGAAGTCTTGTATGTATGAAATCAGTTAAACATTATTTAACATTTCTAAGGCCAAAAGGAGTACGCTATTTTAGCAGATGGAACGTTCAGTAAATGTATATAAAACTAAATACATATAGTGGATTTTTTTTCCAGCTTGTACGCCTTATCTCGCATTTAGCTGGTCTCTGCCTATTGTTCCTTCAGGAGCTTAGTGTTAAAACACTCAGTTCCCTAGTTTCCGCCGAATTTTTCGAGGCATTGCGTGTTGAGTGGCGGAATATCAATAAATAACAATTCATTCCATCCAGTGAGGATCGAATCCACAACCGTCGCCTTACAGTCACACCCTTGAGCCTGTGCATCATAACGTCTATTATTATATATTCACTACTAATAATTTTATTATTATACAACATACAATGTAAATATGTCCCGTCTAAGTATTTAAAGGAAAATAAAATGCGGTTTGAAATTAAGACGAGCATAAATGTAATTAATTGATCCAAATAGTATTTTGTTACTTTTTTATCTATATTATGGATTTTTTGATTATGTACAGGGTGTAATGAGACCGACGAACGTCTATAGGTAGAGGACTTCAGTACTTATCCATTTCATTACCATGTATGTTAGCCGATTTTCAGTTGTTCGGCAGATATTTAAGAAGTTGTGATTTTTTTAAAAAATCGGATTCCTGAAGAAAATGTGCAAATACAGATTCTTGAGTTTACACTCGTGATTTTTTTTCAATATAGCTCAATAGTAGGTCTTTTGTATTATGGAATATTTCAAAACTATAATCTTGGAAATAAAAAAATAGTTTTCAAATAAGCTAAATTTTATCAACTTTCAAGAGCTGTAATAATAATAAATTACTGATGATTTTTTTCCAGAAGTAATTTTAAAAACTAATAATATTAAGTTGAGAATAATTTCTGAAAGTTTCATAGACGCAGCTTAATGACAACATGTGTCATAAATGTATTAAAATCATGAAACCGTAAAAAAGTGTTATTCTTATTACGAGAATTGACTACATTTAAATCGATTTTATTACATATTTACATAAGTGTTTGCGTTTTTTACCAGTCTTCTACAATCAGATAATGTTTATTGAGGATAAGTATTTTGATATTGTAAAGCTATCTTAGTACAGACTGTGAATTGGCTAATGCACTTGGGTGGGTGGTGGTTAATGTTAACTTTCACACGCTGTGGAAAGAAAATTCACAAGTGTTTTTTTTGTACTTTGAAAACAATAAATACGTATAAAGCAAAATATTAAAAGTTTCATACAGATAGCACAATGGAATAAAATTAAAATGTACGTGAATTAAATCTTTTCTCGCTACAGCCCTATATTGAGAAAAAAAATCATGTGCGCAGACTCGACAGTCGGGCTGTATTTGCCAATTTTCTCCAAAAATTCGGTTTTTGTAAAAAAGTAATAAATTCTCAAATATCTGCCGAACAATGAAAATCGGCTAATATACACGAGGGTTAAATGGATAGGTATTTAGGTCCCTCAACCATAGACAACCGTTGATCCGTCGATCAGGTTCCACCCTGTATACGAGTATTTAGAGCTAGTACAAGATGTCTCTATTGTGATTACTTATTATATATTACGTAAGTAACCGTCCGCATCTTCGTTTGCGACGATTTTATCACCTTTTTTATACTATATCCATTCTCCGTTATCATTCAGCCAAAATTTGGACATTGCTTGTAGTGGCGGAACTCAATTCTGATAATCTATTTATATACAATCATTCCTCCGAGTAGGAAGGAATCTAAGTTAGATTCCTTCTCCTCCTCCAATTACCATTTAATGCCAGCAGTTTAACGCCCGATGTTGTCCCGCCCCACCTCAATTTTAAATATAAAATTAAAAATTAAATCATCTACATGCCGTATTCCGCACATACGATGAACAAATTTAGTTAAATTCCTATTTTCTATTTTTTATAGCTTATCTAAACTATACGAGTTCTGCGTCAGGTGTTCCAGATCTTGATTTTGTTATTTTGATGGAAAAAGCTTACTACGCTTAATAACTATTGTTAAGTTAGCATTTCCTTATTTGTTATAGTTTGGCTAGACTACTATAGACCAACACTAGGTGTGTAGGACTACCATGAAATTCAATTATAGCCTAGATTATGCCCAGGCTTATAGAAATAAAGTATTGTTCAAATTCGTTCAGTAGCTTAGAAAATATGCGAATATAAATATTATCAGTAATAATATTGTATTAGCGTTTTACATTACCTTAGCTATTTTTTCTTCGGCTAAGACTAAAAAAGAAGATTAGGTACCTTCTTTTGTTTTGATGTTTTTTTTATTTTATCATTGCAAACTGTAATTACCAAAATGCTGTAAAATCAAAATAGCACCGAGCTTGTGTATATACACGTAGCTACGGATTCGAAGGATTACTAAAAGCGTGTCCTACTAACTGTAAGCCTCTAAAAGCGCTAAAAACTGATAGATTTCTCATGTTTTATTCAGGAGGAATGCCAGGAATCGATGTACGGTATTAGTAGGGCTAAATTTGTGTTTGTTATTGAAATCGTTATCGCTTCTTATATAAACATATATTCCAGTTACTGTTTTAATAATTTTTTCTTTATATTTTTTTTTGTTTATAATCCCTTTAAGCTACTTGCTTCTAAGAATTAAGTACCTAAATCGTATAATAATCGTTACCCAATGAAATGACAATTGAAATATATTATTTTTAATCATTACTGTAAAACAATTTCCAAATGAATAATTGGATTTTAAATCTCTTAATGAACCTCTCAGAATTTCTCTATTTTCTAAGAGTGCGCTACGTTATTGAAGATTTTCTCACTTGATATAAACTTCCGGAAATCTACAACAATAGGAAATCAGAGCAGAACAGAATAAGTGTTCGCCCGCAAACTTTAAAACTAGAAATTAATGGTACTTTAGCTGCTAAATCTAAATTGCATTCGTTCAGCTTTATAATTTTCTTCTTTAACATTTAATATTAAGTTTTAAATTATTAAAGCTATGCAGTGCAGCATGTGACTGTAAGCACGGTGGCAGTAGATTCAATCTTTATTTGAAGGTATTTTTTTTATTCTGTTACCATATACATTCATCGGGTTCGGCGTTCATCGTTGAGAAATCACCATTCAAAACGCAATGACTTGAATTTGAGTATTCTCGATTTCGGGTACAACAATTGATTCCCTGTGTTTTACCCTGCGTTTCTATTAATTAAAAAATGTAATATAGGTCCCTATTTAATTTTTTTTTACCTTAACATTCGTTCATCTTTGATTGTTTTTTAGAGCCAGAAAAAAAATGTCATTCAGAAAAAAATGTCAGAAAAAAAATGTCAAAAGTCAGTCATTCGTTCCTCACGTTTTTATTTTAAAATATTTTTTGTTTTTTTTTATCTCTTTCTATTTGATAAAATTGAGACATTTAAAACGTTACTTAAATGTTATTTGAGGTAGAAATGTTACTATTAATTCAGTTACTAAACTGAGTTAGTTCTAAAATGCAGGAGTCTTTCGATTATTTTTATTACATAACACCAAGGTATCTGTGGGAAAGCATAGTATTAAAATATATTGAACGAAAAGAAAGTGGAAATAGGACTGCTTACGTTGACATTACGTGACCGTAATGTGAAAAGGGTATTATGCATAACACCCTGTTAGAGATGATGTCGTTGCTGTCTTTATATACAACTCGACCAATACTTTATATTTTTCTTCTCGCATTTCGTCATGTCGCAGTGTCGCATCGTCTGGCTGTAAACTTCATGGTTAACTGTTCGATTCCCACTCATAAGAACTAATTACATTTGCTTGCTCTGGTAGATTAAGCACGGCGATGAGATTTGTCGCTCAAAATACAATATCTCGATAATTTGACGGAAAATCGTAAACGGAGTGTCTTAACACTAGTTCACTTTACCCACTCTGCTCTGAGGAAAATATGCGTATTGTGTAACCTGACCAAGAAATTATATATTATTAAATTAATATTCATACTTACAATATAATTTTATTACAACTTTGGCAAAATAGTAGACACCGATAATAAATAAACGGTAGCAATTATTATTAATTGATTTATTTTTAGCTTCACGCTGTATAACAAACATAGCAGGTTAGGCAGAGGGGACCTGGTTACCAAGTATTAAGATCACCGCTCCCTATTACAACATTTTAGTTCTCCATTTTCAGCCGAATTCTTGAGGCATTGTGTGTTCAAAGTGTCGAAACCAAACATGCGATGCGAAACGCACAATGCTGGAGGCATTGCGTGTTAAATGGCGGAAGTCAACGACGCGGATATTCGGCAGAAAGTGGGGAACGGAGTGTCTTAGCACTAGGTTCCTTTTGCCTACCCTGCTGTGTGCGGGATACCTACATCGTGAAACTGATTTAATATGATTTTTACTATGAGGCTACAGCTAATGACACATTATCTCTGAGGAGAAATTACAAACATTTTAGCTGACGTTTGTTTTGGTTAACGCACTATAAATATAGATTACTATGTCAACAATCACCGCGTGGCGTGCTACGTGTCAATATAGATTTTAATTTTCTTTTTTATTAGTGAATTACTTCTCCATCTCTCTCTCTATCTTCAGCGTGACATTGGCGAAATGATACGTGCTCAACAGGCGGGTTCGGAACTCCATAATCAAACGACCATACCAAGAGCATTTTGTGGTTTAAGAATTTATTTATTTCTCAAAAGAAATTACATTTCACTTAAAGAGAAATACAGAGTTCCTTATCTTAAATAGGTAAATATTAATAAATGTGAGCGTTGGAATCAGCAAACATAGTAAAAACAAAAAGAAAACAATATCAAATATTCAATTAACAGTATACACATACTCGTATGTAAGTTAAAGTGTGGGTATACTGAAATAATTTAGTAATATTAACTTAGATAAATTGAAGTAAACCCACATTTGAAAAAGTTACAATACAGGGTCGGATTCTATTTTATTTTTATAAGATATTCTTTTAATTTAGTTTTAAAATTATAAAAAGTTTTAGATGTTTTTATATTTTGAAGAATTTATTGTAAATTTGTACTGCTCCTTCATAAATAATAGATTTTTTGCCATAATTGGTTCTTGTCTTTTGGTAAGTATAAATTATTTGCGAAGTGCTAATAATTTAAGTGATCTATTTCCTTTCTGTTCATTTGTCAGAAAAGATAACTAGGATTGTAAGTTGTTTAGTAAAATTTTACGAATAAGAATACATGTTTTATATTGATATAGTTGATGAATATTTAAAATTTTAGTTTCGTTATATACTTTATTTATAGATTTTGTTATATGTTAATGACTGAAAATGGAAAAGGAGTTTTATTATTTTATTTTGAATAATTTGCAAAGATTTTAAGATGCACTGTCCATGTCATTTTAATCCTAAGCATATTATATTTTAATATTTTATTATTTTTATTACCTCGGTTAAGATTTGAACTGGCAACAACCTGTGCCAAGATCATATTATAATATATATATGTATATTATGCAATAATTATTTTTGACAAGGCAAACCATTAATAAATCCTTGCAGTTTAAGCTTCCGCTATTAATTAAGACGTGACGTGATAAAGATAAATACAGCTACAGAAATACCACATTATTATATATATACACTTGAGTTAATATATGTGGTTAATTAGTAATTTCTACTAGTATATGTGTTGAGTCCAGTCGTGGCGCAGCGGCACGAGGTGTGACTGCAAAATCGGCTGGTTGTGGGTTCGATCCCCACTCGAGGAGATGAAATATTTACTTAAATTTATATTTCCATTTCTTCGCTCTGGTGTCGAGGTTAAGCGCGGCGTTGAGTTCTGCCCCTCAACACGCAATGCCTCCAGAATTCGGCAGAAAGTGGGAAACGGAGTGTCTTAACACTAAGTTCCCTCTGCCTACCCTGCTGTGTGCGGGAATCAGCGTGAAGCTGATTTTTTTTTTAGTAATTTCTAAGGCTGGTCGTGGCGTAGGGGCACAAGCTAATACAAGTAACTGTAAACGTGGCAGGTTGTGAGTTCGATTCCCACTCGAGGAAATACAATATTTAATATTTGTATTTCTTCGTCCCAATGTTGAGCTCCCCCTACCTTGCTAAATGATGGTAAAAAACAGCATTCTCTTAACGATGATTCTCCATACGATGTTTAAATATATAAATATACTATTAAAAATATAATAACTAGTAAAAAATGAAATGGAGTGGATTTAAATATTATGAATGTATGAATTTCGTTATTTTGATAGAACAGGCAGGTGACGTTTGGTTTCAAAGTCAGACTAAGCAAATTTTTCAATAGATTATGTTTTTCTATCTAACATAACGTGAAAAATTCGTTAAGGAAAAATGTATACAACATTGAACATCATACATTAACAAGTTTTTCAGATACCCACATTGGTATTCCAACTAAAAATGGTATTAATATCCGTACACAAAATGATATAGGACTTCATTAGGCTTAGCAGTTAGGCCTAATAACTAAATTAATAAACTAGCCGATTAAAAGGAAGCATTTCAGTAATAATATTCAATGGAAATTCAATATTCAATAGTGTTTTCATAAAATACTGTATAAGACAGTGTTCATAGTATGAAATATTTAATATTCTCATATCCTCGTTGTGGGAACGAGGCAAAGCGCCGGCACCGAGGCTTTAAGTCCCGCTACTCAATTTCGGCGAATTCGGCGGAAAGTGGGGAACGGAAGTATCTTAATGGGAATAGAGTGTCTTACATTAGGTTTCCAGGTTCCTTCTACCTAATTTCCCTACTCACTATGTGTTGGATACAGCGTGAAGTTAAAAAAGTCATATTATTTCAATGACTTAATACAATGCTGTTTTTTTCAAAGTCTAAAAATAGAAATAAATCACTACTTATTTTTTGTCTCCGCTTACATTACAAGGTATGCATTACCAACAAGAAAGTATTAACTACAACAATTGTTCAATATTTAGCTCTGCTTGAACATTCAATTCAAATATTCACCTGAATCTCTGTGGCCGAATAAATTACCATTTAAGCGATCCCAATTCCTTTTATTACAGTTAAACTGTAATTGCTTTTTCATGTTGAATTTTAAACATTTTCAATGTAACCATTTTGTGAAGTGCATTTAGATATAAATAGCCATCAAAGCTAATTAGTTAGTATAAGAAGTGAAAATATAGAAAAGAAAAAAAAGAACGTTTTTTTAAAACATATACCTATAAATGTTGATCATAGGAAAAATTGGGGAAGGTACCTTATATTTATATGCATATGCACAATTAATACAAAATAGTTTAAAAAACTTTCAAGAGCATTTTCAAGTCTTCTTGGCGTATTGGGATAACGTCTACGTGCGTCTACGATAGTGTAAGCGTGACGGTTACGGGTTTGATATCCATTCTGGGGACTCATATTTAATTTATTTTAATTTATCCGCTCTGGTAAGCGAAACGTAACGTTGAGTTGCACTAACCTATATGCAATGTCTTGAAAGTGCATAAAAAACTGAATTATTAAGACGCATAGTACTACAATGTTTTTGTTACAATATACACTGTTTTAACAAGTCTTTTATAGAAAAGTAGATATCATCATTGAACAGTACGTGATTTTAAAATAAAACTTTAAATGACGTATGAATGGCGTCAATCGCGCTGTTAATAGTTAATTAGTTTCAATTCTACTTTAATTTGCGATTTTATAATA
The DNA here is from genome assembly GCA_013421005.1 of Heliconius erato x Heliconius himera. NCBI lineage: Eukaryota > Metazoa > Arthropoda > Insecta > Lepidoptera > Nymphalidae > Heliconius > Heliconius erato x Heliconius himera. Next base: position 60,954 of record JAATLQ010001275.1, read on the forward strand.
AATACTAGCGGACCCGGACGCGGCTTCGCCCGCTTAAACTATACGAATGCTTATTAGATATATTTATAAAATTGTTTTTGAAAATATCAAACTATTTTAAATGAAAAAAATATAAGTAAACGTAATCATATTAAAATATTAATTAAAAAAAACTGAACAAAACCAGCTACATTATTAATATCTTCAAAGTAAAATAAATATTTAAAATAATTAAAATTAAATGTGTTGTGATATGTTTTTGCAAGTGCATGTGGTTATTTACATAATACTCAAATACAATAAAAAAATATTATATTTTTTGTCTCTGTCTGTCTTTCTATTTCCCCGAGCTAATATCCAGAATAACTGAACTGATTTTAATTGGACTTTCAGTCATCGATTTTGCTGACCTGGGAAAAATCTTCTTACACGTTTTCCTTGCGCGCGTACATAGTTCATATATTGTACTATATGAAATAACTAAAGTCCTTTCTACATTAAATATGATAAGTTTTGCGGGCCATATCAAATAAAATCCCAAAAAACTAAAACTATAATTTATTAAGTTTATAACAACGGTATAGATAACCATCCAACCGAGATGAAATTACCAACAATTCTTTCCTTAAATAATAAATACTTAATTAATATTATGTCGATGCCGCGCAGAGCAGCAACTTACACCACATCAAGAAATTTATGAAAATCTAACTGATCTACTACTCGAATAAGCGAAGAACCAAAGAAAAATATATATTAATTATAAACAGCAAATAATTACATAAAAAATAACAGTACTTCGAAAATGTATGAAAATTTACAAAACCGTCAAAGTCATCTGCCCGTTCGCGTCGGTCATACTATGCCGCTCGTAGGCTAGGTCATTTCGAATCCGTGACATCTCCTTAATTATTTATTAGAATGTTATTGTATAAATAAACTATAATTTCAATCTAGATGAAATGCTAAAAGTGACTATTATATTCATTTTCATATATAACAATCAATATCAAATTATAGAAAATACATACAACAAAAACCCGATAAATATAAAATAAATAAATTAAAATGGTTACTTTGCTCAACCTTCAGAGATAAACATATACCATCGCGGATTTTTTTAAATATTATTTAAAGAACAATATTTTTGTTAAACATTGTTTTTATGTATCTCATAAGGTTGAGTCGGCGCACGCCATGTATGCGTTAAG